>JAGGCT020002115.1:20000-50000 GCA_017654935.2 Phymorhynchus buccinoides
GGCTTTACACGCTGGCTGCAATGCGTTCATAAAGTCTTTTAATCAACATGCATGCATTGATCAAAACACTGATAAAGCACTTTTGTTGATTGATATTGAATATTAGGTAATTTATATTGCTGAAAATAAAACAAACAACAAAAGCATACCAAATGTACCTCCTCTTGCAAGTATGCTCACAACTATAAACCATTGGCGGCTTTTATGTCATCCATACACTGTGGTGGAGAAAAACCCTTTGTCTTTTATGAAAAAGCTGTAAATGTAGTCACACGCATTGGAATGTATACGCAAATTCTAAAAGGAGCTAACGGTGTCTTTTCTTCACAAAAGTAGTTAGTCATGAGGAGAGGAGTCACCGTAACTGCAAATTTAATGTACTGTCATTATCTAGCCTACATCCCCCAAAGTGATGACTATGACAGAGATGTCTGAACTTGCAGCTTTTCAGGTGGCTTTCTAGAAAGTGCACAGGACACACTGGCTCTGCATGCCTGATCCTAGTGGACCATGCCCCGTACGGATTCCAATAAAATCTGAAAAAAGTAATAAAAACAGAAACGTATGTTTCATCTGTATATTCCTTCTTAACCCCCTGACTGCCACCAACGTATCACGTACTGACCTGATGACATCACTGATGATGTCATCAGATGAAGAGGAATAACCCTGATATGCTGGCTCTTACTCTAATTCAGTCAAGAGAGTTATACCCCCAGACCATTTTGTCAGATTGGCTCTATCAGTTGTCTTTTTCATGGCCTGATTTGCCCAGTTATTTTTTCTTTGATTTTCTCTGGCAGTCAAGGGGTTAAATAGAACAACTTTAGCTAGCATTTTTTTTCAATTTGTGGTCTTTACATAATATTAAATTGGAAAAGTTGTCCAATCTGACATTTTATTTAAGATGATCACCCAAAACACAACACTGTTCATTGTAATCTGACATTTTTTATTATTTTCTACAAGCAAACGCAGTAGATTGTAAAGGAAAATACAATTAAACTTGGAGAGCTCAGACATGCAGTCACACAACAGTTCCTTCTGCCCATGTTGTAATGATTGAGATCAAACAACAGAAATACAGCCAAAAATATTGATGACACCATTTCCTGCTGAGTCTACACAAATAAAAATATTTTTTTGCGTAAAAAGTATTTGAGTATTTTACAAAAATGTTTTGATTTGAACCAAACCAGAAACATTGTCCTGATGCTTTTAGTGTGATTCGTTTCAATCAGATATAATAAGAAATGGTAAATAAAGTCTGTGTATGTTTAAAAAATAAAATTTAAAAAATACCATCACCATCACCACCGCCACCACCACCAACAACAACTACTGTACAACGAAACAAACAAAAAACATTTTTCTTTGGAAATCCAGGCATAAAAATATAGATTTGTCTTGTGCGTAGATATAATGAATATTAGAATTTCAATAAAATTACCCCTTTTCTTTGTTTTTAGCGAATAGGGTAATAGGCGAAAACCAGACAAATCACCATCACCACCGCCACCACCACCACCAACAACTACTGTACAACGAAACAAACAAAAAACATTTTTCTTTGGAAATCCAGGCATAAAAATATAGATTTGTCTTGTGCGTAGATATAATGAATATTAGAATTTCAATAAAATTACCCCTTTTCTTTGTTTTTAGCGAATAGGGTAATAGGCGAAAACCAGACAAACACAATACAAAAGCACAATTTCCTCATCAGGATTTGAGGTAATCAAAATTACACTAGTCTTCAAGTGTTTTATTTTTTATTTGCATTTCTCCACACCCTCTCTTGTTTTTTGTTTTTTGTATTTATTTCTTCAAATCATTTATGTCTACTCAGTATTTAATTACTTATTATTTATTTATCAATTTCAACAAAAAAAAAGTTTTTAACTGGCTTTGGCTTGGCTGTAGTAGTACTAGTAATCAGGGCTGGAAGTGGGCCTCGCGGCCCTTTTACGCCCTTTCTCGTTTGTGACTTTGATTTGTTTCAGGGTGGTTTGCTTTCTACAGCTAAACTATAAAATTTAACAAAAATAATTATGGAATGGACTTTTTCTTCTTTAAATTTAAACAAAAATCGAAAATAGTATATAAAAAATTGATATCATTGTGTCTTTGTCCAGAAGATTTTTGAACATTTTTCTGTTTCGTGCAGCCTTAATGTTAGTTGACAAATTATTCCAGTATTGAACAACTCGGTTAGAAAAGTAAAACTTGCGAATGTTAGTAACTGATCCTCTTAAAACTAACTTCTCTGTACTATTTCGTGTCATGTTTGTGATACTTTTAACAAAAAGGTTGTTACAGTCTATGTCATCAATATTATTTATTATTTTACATACTTGTATCTCCCCTGACTCTTCTTCCCTTCAGAGAAGATAATCCCAGGAATTTTAATCTTTCACTATAAGACCATCTTTTTTCTTTTTTTTCCAACATCGGCAGAATCTTCAACTTGATTCATTTAGATAATGAAACATTTTTGTTATTACAGTGGAATCCGCTTAATCGGCCACTTTTGGGACCAGGAAAAATATGGCTGATAAAGCGAATCGGCCGATAAAACGAACATCGAGATACTGTATGACGCAATTATGCAAGTCAAAAGCAATGACGTCAAAATTAAATGTTGCAGTTCAAATTCAAATTCTTTCCCTTTTTGTTATGTGTGTGTGTGTGTGTGTGTGTGTGTGTGTGTGTGTGTGTGTTCATTAATCCTACAACTTGACAAAAGCACGAGTAAAAGACAATGATTTTGTTTTCTTGAGTGATTTTAACGCCATGCAGGGTCTTTCAATTGACAACAGCTCACCTTCCAACTTCACTATAAGACCATCTTTTTTCTCTTTTTTTCAACATCGGCAGAATCTTCAACTTGATTCATTTAGATAAGGAAACATTTTTGTTATTACATGTATACAAATCAATGGTGCGTCCACATTTAGAGTATGGTAACATCATCTGGTACCCGTATCTAAAACGTCAGTCAGCTTCTATTGAAAGGGTACAGAGGAGAGCAACCAACATGGTTAAAATGTGTAAAAATTTGAATACCAAGATAGATTAAAATGCCTAAACCTTCATTCATTAAAAGGAAGACGTGTTAGGGGAGACCTTATGCAGATGTCTGCCTACACATTTTTTTTTAACAACTTAGACGACATTAGCATTGATTCTCTTTTTACACTGTCCATTTATAACAGCACTAGAAATCAAGAGGGAAAATTACATATTATACATATTATAACAAGCGTAAACATTGTTTTAGTAATCGAGTTGCTAACCTCTGGAATTTACTAACACCTAACCTAAAAAGAGCACCAACACTAAACTCCTTAAAAAATCTCCTTGACAAGGATGAAAATGTTAGCCAACTATTTTTTTTAATACGATGATTGAATTGCAATCATAATCTTAAAAGGCATGCTTTAAGCAAACAAAACAGTGTCAACACTAAACTCCTTAAAAAATCTCCTTGACAAGGATGGAAATGTTAGCCAACTATTTTTTTAATACGATGATTGAATTGCAATCATAATCTTAAAAGGCATGCTTTAAGCAAACAAAACAGTGTCAATGAAGGGATGTTTATAAGCCGCGAGGCTTGGGCTTGAGCCAGTCCCACACTATACTATACTATACTATACTATACTATACTATACTATACTATACTATACTATACTATACTATACTATACTATACTATACTATACTATACTATACTAATTGATGAAGGAGGCCGATCAACGGAAAGTAGAAAAAGTACCTGACCAGCAATAGGGCGTTTGCCACGAGTGTTCGTTCACTATACTAGACTACTAATTTGCCCGAGCTCGTTCTGCCCGAGTTGCGCTGACCTCTCTAATTCAACTCTCTAAATTCAACTCAGTGAAATTCAAGGTCACCGGCGCGTGGCAAATGCTCTATTGGGCCTGGGACAAGAATGAATCACACGAACAAATTCTGGCAAATCTCTCGATCAGAACACAAATTGAATACACTCCCACCTCCCTTCCCCCCCTCCCGAACTGTTCCTGTCTAAAATTCTCTTCCAGCATCTTCCCCAGACGTTTCCAGCTTGGTTTACTCTAAGCCGCGGGAGCCCAACACACTTTCATTCTAGTTCCCTCCCTTCCCAGCAAAAGTGACAATGTTGTTTGAGGTGTGCCAGTCGGGGTTTGTCCCCGGGGGTCGCTACAGTAGCTGGGTTGGCCTTAACTTACTGGAGCTGTAAAACGCTGAGGAGACCTCTATTTCAGTTCCTGAGCGAAGCTTCGGGAAGTATTGTTTTTGTTTCATCCGTCCGTCTGTCTGTCCGTCTGCCCGTGCGTGCGTCCGTGCATCCGTGCGGGCTTCCTATTTCAAACACTTTTAGTGTACAAGTATTTTAGACTGAGGATAATTTATTGCTATCGATTGATTGCCTTAGTTTTATTTCAAGTTCAAGGTCATGCTGATGAAGAAGTTGAAACCCCCAAACACTTCATCACTAATATATCGCAAAGTTTTGCACGTATTTCAATGCGTTTTTCCCCACAAAGTCTTCTGATGAAACCCCCAAACACTTCATCACTAATATATTGCAAAGTTTTGCATATATTTCAATGCCGCGTTTTCCCCCACAAGTTTTCTGATAAAAGGGCTATAACATTATAATCATGAATATGTCTGTGCGCTCGTGCACGCTTGCGTGCGAATCAAGGCTGCCGGGTTCAAACCCTAAAACTGTATCTCAAGAACTGTCACATGGATTCGCTGCAAATTTACTGTGGTGGTGCATCACAGTGCTATGAAGGTCCCATATAAAAATTATAACCATACTGACCTTGACCTTGAAGTTTGACATTGAAAACGTAAACTTCTTCTTGTGGCCATATTTTTCACATCGTTGGACTCATTAATGTTCAGATTTTGTGTGCAGATGCATTCGCTTATGATAATTCCGAATATTCAGTACAAGAAAGGTCAAGGGCCAAGGTCACAACGGTCATAATCTGCCGATAGGACCATCTGTAACCGGTCATTTACAACCACACATTTGTTAGACTTTTTGGGGTAATTGCTCAGTTTCTTGTCATTGGAGCGCAGATGCGTCATGCTTTTGCTATGTGCCTAAGTTCAGCCGCTTGGGATCTGTGGCTCGGCGATTCATTTAAAAAAAAAATTCTGTAGATTTTTAGTTCTTTTTATTTTTCCTCCATCGCAACGCATAACGCTGTATATGTTCATCTTGTTCTTCCTTGGTGGTGAGCAACTTCTTTATGATATGTGTTGGAGATGTGACCAGAGAAAGAATATAATAGAAGTGAGGGGGAAAGTCTTCAGCCTGTGCAGGCCTAGCTCAGTGTCAACTATGAGATTCAGATTCTTTTTTCGGACACAAGAAAAAAGAAAAAACCCAAAATTCTTCCTTCGGAGGTGTTACACTAGTCATTGCGAATAACTTAGACGATTAACTTTCTGCACTGGCCACTGCGTTTTGCGTTGGGTCCTTCGTGCAAGTTACTCCCCTTGATTGATTTTGTACTGTAGATGGCGAAGTGAGACGGAAAAAAACCAAGGGAAAGCAGCGACACACGTGAGGTTTGTTTACCATAAATTTTATTTTCAAACACCCACCAGTGACTCATTTTGAGCTTATTGTTTAAATGAAATGAAAGCTTTATGTTTCATTCTATATTCTGCATTTTTAAAATTGATCAATATGTATTTCGTTTCGACGACAAACGCTCACCCTGTGACCCTTGACAGTTGACTAGACTCGGCTTGATGGTGTCGTGAACTTGAAGGGTAGAGTCACAAGTGGAAACAAATTCGACATTTTAAAATAAGCCCGAACTCTACCAAATCAACGGTTGAAACAAGGTGTAATACGTTTGTTTGATTGTTTGCTCAATACTCCTACAATTACTGAAGTGAAATCCAGAATTTAATTCCACATGCTGCAAAATCAAAATGTGTTCTTTTCTTCCAAAAGTTCCAGTCAAAAGCGTGTCACCTTGCACGTATTCACTGGTCTACTGTCAAGTTTGAGAGGAAAGCCATGGTGTAGTTCTAGTACTTGTTTGATAAGATGAAAAAAATCCACAGGTGGAACATAACCAGTTTTAGACGAGATAGCAACAGAATTTAGTCAAAAGTAACTGTGGTCGCTCTACGGAAAGGAAAGGAAAAAGGGGATCCCAGAAGACTACAGCTCCTCATCCCCCAGTGTCGGATTAGTATCGTCAAGGTTCCTCAATCAAGGAGTGGAACGACCTGCCAGTTCCTCAATCAAGGAGTGGAACAACCTGCCAGCATCACCAGTGGAGGCCAGAACTCCAGAGAGTTTTGTAGCCGGAGTCTGGAAGTTCCTCAACGGACACCTGCCTGCTGCACCTGCTGTAATAAGTAAAAGAAAGAAAGAAGTAATAAGCGGTCTACCTAATATACGAAAATGGGCGAAAACATAAGACTGAATCTGATTCAAAGGGATTACGCTGATCTTGGGTCATTACGTCAATTTTAACACCATGGGCAGCATCTAAGGAACCTTTCTGCCAAGTTTCATTAAGATTTAATAGTAATGAGTGAGTAATAGTATGGTACAATTGTGAGAAGTGGAAAAAAGTTTAGTCGGTAGAAGTAATGGCTAGCGGAAGCTGGTTTATAAAAAAAATGCAGATCGGAAATTACATCTAAATATGGATCAACAGTCGATTAAAGATAAAATCTATGCAAAATTTGGTAGGGTTTAGACAAGTTTAACATTTTTTGTTCTTGTTTACGATCAAAAATGCACTTTCGCTTCTGTTTTCGCTCGTTTTCGTATATTAGGCACACCCGTAATAAGTGCATGTTTCCATGCGGAAACGCGTCCGCTTATTATTTTCCTTCTTTCTTTTACTTATTTATGAGGTTTCCGTGCGGAAGTTCCGCATATGTGTGTACATGCGTTTAGTCCAGATTACTATCAGTCTTACTATAAATATGATGCTTGATTGTGTTGCAGAACCAGTATTTTTCAGAGATCTGATGACCATGTCGTCACCAGCCGCCAACGGCTCTGACAGCCAGAGCAAAAACCAAAATCGAATAAATCGAAGGAGAGAATGGTGGAGCAAGAACACAGACTTCAAGAAAAAGCTAAGTACGTTCATTTCTGAACTTTCATTTGCTTGTATAATGTGAGCGTGTTTGTCTTAAGTCCAAAGTGTTAGCTTTTAGTTTTCTTTAAAAAAATAATATTTTCTTATTGGAAGAAATCGGCGTCTGGAAATTAAACTATCGCAAGTCAAAATTGGTCAACTTTGAGAGCTGGCCTTAGCAGTTGATCACCGATGCATGGTGCATCATCTAAAACTGGTTAAAAAAAATAAATTGCAAATTTATATAAAACACACATGTTGATGCTGTTTGAACAAAATACGTAATTTGACCTGAAATTGTGAAGTGACTGAAAATAGTGATTTTTTTTTCTTTTCAGAAGTAATGTTTTATGACATAATAGTTAATACTATGTTTTGCGCACAGCAAAATGTTTTGTGGACATAGACCTGTGGAAGTATTAACTTCATCTTCTCAAAGGGGAAGATATGGATATCACAGAGTCAGAACTATCTTCTCTTAGTCTTAGTCTTACACAGAAAATGTGGATTTATCACTGGAAAGTTAGATTCATATTTTTAATGTGGGAAGAAATGTGAATGCATTTATGTAGCCCAAACTGAGAAGTGTTAGCTTATATCTTTTCTTACTCTGTTACTTACATGAAGAAATATTGATATAATTATAAACGTGGGGAAATTGTTTGTTCACTTTGCGTACCTATCTCATCTTTTGGCCGACAGGAGACCGGACGTCACTCAACGCAAAGAAAGAGAACGAGGGACAGACAGCAGCAGCGACAACCGCCATCAGAGTGGAAACCTCTCGCGGCTTCCGGTCATCCATCACCTCCACCAAACTAGCGTCCAGCAAATCCAAAAAACCGGCGCTCCTCAACCGCAAGAAACTCTCCTCCTCTCCACAGAAATCCAAACCAAAATATTCAGCCACTATCAAATCCCAAACGGACAAAAAGAAGCTGCCCCCCAAAGCGGCCCCCAAGACTTCCGCCACCGCCGCCTCCTTCCTTCCCCCCAAACCGAAAGTGCCGGAGAAGGCGGCGGTGGCGGAGGAGAATCTGAAGCCGGAGATGATCTCGGAGATCTCCATGCTGGCGCACGGGGTGGACCTCAGCAGCGGGGCCAGCCACATGCCTGAGAGGTACATCCTGTTTGTGGGCAACCTCCCCTACACCGTCAACAAGGGGCAGCTGATGAGCCACTTCAGGAAAACTGGTGAGGTCTAGGGGGCAGAGGGAAGGAGGGAGGAAGAGAGCGATAGAGAGGAGGGGTGGGGGGGGGAGGGAGGGAGGGAAAGACAGAGAGGAGGGGTGTGGGTGGGGGGGGGGAGATGGAGGGAGAGAGGAGGGGTGTGGTGGGGGGAGGGAGGGAAAGATGGAGGGAGAGAGAGAGTCTTAGAGGGAGGGAGGGAGATCGGGGGGAAGGAAGAGACTTGGAGATAGATAACTGACACAAAGGCACACTCGAGGTTGAGAAAGAGGGGAGTGAGAGAGAAGGAGAGAGAGAGAAGGAAGAAGGGAGGGTGAGAAGGGTGTCAAGAGGGGGTTTACGTGGAAAGGAAAGGAAAGGGAGATCACACAAAAACTACACAAACAGACACATCTTACAACCTTTCAAACTTAAAAAAACACAAAGTTCAAAACGGTAGGTTTCTGTCCCTTTTATTTGAAAAAAAGCACAGACGTTTCGGACTTTGTGTTTTTTGAATAAGAGTCCCTGTGGTTATTTTTTATTTACTTTCAAACTTACATTCATTCACAAACAATAACCCCGCAATCTGACTCCATACTATACAGTATGCTGTTTACTTCAAACTAACGCAACACAATATTACTGTAAACATGCAAGCGTAATCACTTTGCCATTCATACACATTTTGTTTTCATTTCTCTACAGTATAGTTATGCTCTGTGGCCCCTACTCAGTTCTACAAGTGGTTCCTGAAACAGAGATGAACAATTAGTATAACTCACATCTCACATAACTACAGTGTCAGTAAATATCAATGATTCCTCCACAATACGATTAATCCCACACGTACCTGTAGCTGGCTAAGTTCTTGACACAACGTGTAATCTTCTCCAACATATATTTGATAGTTCACATCTTCTTCTTCTGCTTCTTCTTCTTCTTCTTCTTCTTTTTCTTCTAAGAGTCTACTTGTCGTTGCTTATCTTTTCTTGTCGGTTCTTCTTGTTACACTTCTCCCTCTTTGCTCTTTCTTGTTCAGTCTCTTCTCTCCAACTGATTCAAACCGCTCTCTCTTAGCTTGTTCACAAATCCGCTACCCATTTTCCTTTTCTTTTTAATACAATCCAAAACTGAACTGTTTCTCAACTCTTCTTTTACTTTTTAAATCCTAATAAGGTCAATTCGCCCCACACCGGTGCTACACTTTAGATATTACCCCCCAAGTAAAACTATCCTATAACACTTTCATGCACCAAATAATTATTATATATCTTTATGCACTAGCCACTACAGGGACCACATGACAAAGGGAGGGAAAGATGGGGAGAGAGAGTCTTAGAGTGAGGGAGAGAGAAGAGAAAGATCGGGGAGACTAGAGAGAGACAACTGACACAAAGGCAATAAAATTGGCCCGAGATAGAGAGAGCAGAGTGAATGAATGAAAGAATGAATAACTTTTCTTTGTTGAGGATAATAAGCAATGTTGCTTTTTTTCTCCCAGTCATTTACTCATTACTTTAAAAAAAGAAGAAAATGAAAAAAAAAGCATAAGTAAAAAGAACAACTTAGTGTATATGAATGAAGAAAAGAAGATCTTAAAATAATTGTGACAACAATAAAGTCTGCCCCCATCCTTCTTTTCAGACACGCGTATGTGAGGGAGAGGGGAGGAGATGGGGAGGGGGCGTGCAGAAGGAGAGAGACAGACAGTAATCGTTTATCTGATAATCAGTCATATGGTAGGAAATAAACCAAAATCTGTTAAGAAAATAAAAACAAGCTCAGTTTAGTGTATTTGATGCAATCCACGAGCAAAACTGGCACAGACTGTGTCATGTGTATGTTTGTTTATTTGTGTGTGTGTGATCATATAATAAAAAGGCAAATGTGTGTGTGTGTGTCTGTCTGTGTGAAACACAAAACGGGCCTTATAACTCCGCCGTTTTTCGATCGAATCGCTTCAAATTTGCTATGAGCCCTAACGGGGCAACGGCAACGACAACCGAGGCGGCCGTGTCATTTGCGCGGTTTGGCAAATGCGCGAAACGTGTATCCGCCGGCCTCTCGGCGCCGTATCTCCGGTATTTCTGGGCCGATTGCCTTTGAATTTGGCAGGTAGATGACCGGGGACAGTGACGATCTGTGTACCAAACCGGAAGCGAATTGATTCATAAACGCGCACGATAAGTGCCGCTTCACCTTTTCACAAATAACTCCGCCGTTTCTTAACCGAATCACTTCCAATTTGCTGTCAGGCTTGCTGTGGCCGGGGCAAAGCATGGCAGCAAATTTGAAGAGAATCGGGAGAGCGTGTCACTCTCAGAGCAGCGCCAACAGGAAACGGGGCCTTATAACTCCGCCGTTTCTTAACTGAATTGCTTCAAATTTGCTGTACTCAGCGTTACCAGTACTTGGCATTACCGTTACTAGGCGTTACTGTTACTAGGGAGAGCGCATCACTCTCAGAGCAGCGCCAACGGGAAACGGGGCCTTATGACTCCGCCTTTTCTTAACCAAATCGCTTCAAATTTGCTGTACTCAGCGTTACCAGTACTTGGCGTTACCGTTACTAGGCATTACCGTTACTAGGGAGAGCACGTCACTCTCAGAGCAGCGCCAACGGGAAACGGGACCTTATAACTCCGCTGTTTCTTAACCGAATCGCTTAAAATTTGCTGTACTCAGCATTACCAGTACTTGGCATTACCGTTACTAGGCGTTACTGTTACTAGTTTTGATAATTTATGTGTGGTTTGCAGGTGGAGTGAAAAGTGTCCGTATCCCCAAAGACAAAAGTGGCACTCCCAAAGGATTTGCCTACCTTGAGTTCAAAGACAGAATCAGTCATGGGGTCAGTATCAGTGTTTTGTTTTTGTTTTTTGACCTTTTTACTGCTTTTTGCAGACTTTTAACCCTTTCGCTGCCAATGTTGCATTTCTTCTCCACACTAATTTAACACCCATGTCACTAAAAGACATGAAATTAGGATCTGGTATCCAATGACCTGATGCTATAAATTTGGGGAGATATGGGAAGGCCTTGTTTGATAGTAATGGTACATGTCATAGGTAGATTCACAGTATTGATGACACTAACTTTTGAGATAAGTTTGACGGAAATGTTTGGCTGAAATATGGCTGGCAGCGAAAGGGTTAATGCAAAAGCATTGAGTTGTTTAATGTTAATTATCGGAATAAATCTCTAAAAGTAGTGTAGTTTACGTCATGTATGTCATATCTATTTTTAGCACTGGACAACGGGTTGAACCCGAATCATCGTGATTTGTTTTGCTCTGTGTTTTTTGTTATTAAACCTTTTATTTTGGGTTTCAATTTCGACTCTAATTTTGTTGTGAATTTTATTGAACCCAGCAGTCATCTTCGTTTCTTCAAATTCTACTTGTGCCTTTTCTCTTTACTTACTGTCATCTGTTATCTTTCTATCTTACTGGTCCATTCTCCTGTCTTTTTTTCTATGCATTCTTACAAAGATTTCTTCAGCCGAAGTCGAACATGCCGGGCCTAACTATTTCTTAGTTAGGCGCATAATGGCAGCATGACGCATCTACGCTCATATGACAGGAAACTGTCTGACCGAACGAAGAAGAAGAAGAAGAAGAAAGGATGTTTATTTTGAGAATGTGTCAATTGTTATTTATCTTTTGTTTTGGGATAATAAAGACTCGAGTTGAGTGGCAGCCATTTTGGACTTTAATTTGTCAAAAAGTAACTTCTAAAGCTTCACAGTTAAGGCTGATGTCTTGAAAAATAGTTTTACTATTTGGTCAAACTATTGACAGAACAAATAGAAAGCTTTCATTCCTAGTGGTATATTTTCCAGCTGAACAAAACGGTGGCAAAAAAGTGCGTTGTTTCTCTGTTTTCAGATCGCTCTTCGGCTACATCACACGACATTAGGCGGGCGGAGAATAAACGTGGAGTTCTCCACCAGTGAGGCCAAAAAGAAGGGCCCTGGACAGCCGCAAGCCAGTTGACTTTAGCGTGCTCTGTATGTGTGTGTGTGTGTGTGTGTGTGTGCTCTATGTGTGTGTGCTCTATGTGTGTGTTCGTTTGCTCAAACCAGTTTTGGCGACAAAAGAAAGAGAGTGCTGTGTCTTCAGTTATATTGAAATACATACAGGGTGTGGATCATATTTGCATGTGTCCAAGATGTCGCCTGTGTTCAAGCATCAGCGTCTCTCGTTCTCTACACTCAGAACGTTTGTCAAAACCTTGGGGGAAAAAAAAGAAAAGATGATCATGAATTTTGTATGTATTTTTTGTGTTGTTTTGTCTCGCTTACAGTTCACTTTTCGTTTAGCAGGCTATTCTTCACCATGTGAGACTGTTATTGGAAAATGTGGAAGTGTTGGCCATAGCTTTAATTGAAAATGTTATATCAAAGTTGATTGGAGCATGTTGGAACATGTATGGTAAGTTAGGCTAAAAAGTATTTAAATGCAATGTTTGTTTGGCTTATACATGATTATGTTCACTTTAGTAGTAGCATTGTGTGTTACTGTTAACCTCTTCAGTGCAGACGACCTATATACGTCCTCTACAATACTTGCCACCGACATTTTTTAGATATTTTATTAGGTATTAGATACTTTATAGTCGCAGATGCGTCTCTGTGAAATTAGGGTTGCTCCCACCTGGAGAGCGTGTCACAGCCAGAGGCGCGCCACCCGATTTTTTTGTTTTGTGCATGCGATTTTTTGGTGACTGATGAGGAAGGAAAGGGAGGGGGGTAAATTTTGACAAAATGATAACTTTTTCATTGCCACTGGGTTTTACGTGTGCTAAGTGCATGGGCACGCGGGACCTCGGGTTTATCGTCTGATCCGAAAGACTCCACGTTCAGACCATAAGCCTAGTGTAAATTGAGAGGAAAAATCCCCTGTACCCAGGTCCAGGTTCGAACTCGGGTTTGCTTGACACGAGGCGAGCGCGATACCTCTATGACACTCTACATGTATGTACGTCGGCACTAAATAACGATTTTGCAGCATTCAAAAATCGCGCTCCAATCTGGCGGCGCTTGCGCAGCTGATAGGCGGCACTGAAACTACAGTGAAAGGATTAATGTTATGTGTTAGTTTTGATTATTGTACTCCTATGGAGTATAGTTTACGTTTACTTGTGCCACAGGGGATAAAGTTGATATTTGTTCCACTTTGTGTTATATTGTTTTACTTTTAAGTAACTCATCATTGGTGGTTGTGCTGTTGAGATAGATTTGACATTGTGGGCTATGAAATGCATGGGTGCTACTTTCATTTTTACACTGATTTCAGTATTTTTTATTTTACCAGAAATTGAACTTCATTTTTTTGTAATTCATCCAAAAAGAAAAAAATTGACCACATGCGATTTGGGGTGTTTTGAACTTAGTCTAGTTGTTCTATCTTGGAAGTTTACAAAGGCAATGTAAAACTAAAAGTCTGACAAGGCTTATCAGACTCAAGCTGTCTCTGCCTCTCATTTTAGCTGTCTGTCTGTCTTGTATCTCTCTCTTAAGTTGCCCCCCCCTGAATCATCCGACGGGGCTGCCGGGGTCATGGGTCCCTGGACCCCTGCCTTTCATTTTTTTTTCATTTTGGGGAGTAGCACCCATGGAAATGTGTATCATTTGTTCGACTGTATGTATGTTGTGCTGGGTAGTTTCGATTACTGCGTTGTTGGCAGTATTTTTTGTAACCTAGGTCAATTTCTGCTTATTGAAACCGGCCATTGGGTTGAGTTGGATAAAAAAAGAAAGATTAAATGTTAGATATCTGTATGGTCTCTTCGTGTTGGATTGTTTTCTATTTGTGTTGGTTAGCTACTCGTTTTGTTAAGTCTTTTAGTATATGACCAAGTGAAAAGTCAGTGTCGCCTGGAGCTATCTTCTTCTTCTCCGATCAATCAGACAGTTTCCTGTCATATGAGTGTAAATGAGTCATGCTGCCGTAACTATGCGCCTAACTGAGAAATAATTGGACCAAGCACTTTGGTCTTCGGTGGGAGTGTTTCTTGGAAAAAGGCAGGAAAATGGACCAGTAAGGCAGAAAGATAGTAGATAACAGTAAGCAAAGGGAAAAGACAGTAAAAAAGAGTGACAGATTAGAAGTTTTAAGCATAGAACTTCCAGTAAGTAGGGGAACTATTTGTACCAAATACACCCCCGGTATCCCCTCAGGGGGGGCCTGGAGCTATCAAACTGACTACTGACACACACACAGTCTGTCCAGTTGATTGTGAAGTAATAAGATTTTTGTTAGGGTAGGGGAATATTGTTGAAATTTTCTGCAACTTTTCTTGTTATTCACACATTTTTCTTCATTTTCAGATTCTAAAATTCTGTTTTCGGGATGTGCAGTGATATTTTCAATTGCTTTCTAAGATTTCATGCCTTCAGTTCATACATTTGTCTGTGCAAGAAATATGAAAATTTAAAAGTGCATGTATTAAAACCACTTAAAAAAAAAAAGTTTAATAAAAATGATTGTTATATTATTATGATATAAGAAAATGTTACTTAATGTCTTTTTAGTATCCACAATCAACAATTTGATTTTTTGATACTGTTTTGTCGAGGTCCGAAGGTCGCACACAAAACAAAAACAAATCAAAGCAACCCTAATCTACAGTGACCCAGCCAGCCAAGACCCGTTCAGCGGAAGCTCGGCATGATGCTGAATCGGTAGGAACAGGAACCCTTAAACAAATTTTTATTTTTTAAAAGAAGGTATTTACAGTGGTTAGACAGTAGACTGGAATGAGCTGTGTGTAGCGGCAGACACCGCCTCCTCTGGCAACGTGTTCCAGTCTTTGATGGTCCGAGGGAAAAAAGAGCATCTTCTGTAGTCCGTTCAGCACTGGATGGTGGACAGTTGTTGGGTGTGTCCTCTTCTTTGACGGCTTGGTGCTGGGCTCAGTCTGGTGTTGTCGACTGTGACAATGCCGTTCATGACCTTATACAGCATTGTGAGCCTGGCCTTCTTCCTGCGGTGCTCGAGTGTGGGCCACCCTAACTGCTCAAGCATTTCAGACACACTGGAGGTGTTGTGGTAGGGGTTGAGAACGAAGCGAGCCGCCCTTCTCTGTATTGCTTCGATTTTCTCCACATTCCTCCGGGTGTAGGGGTCCCAAACGGAACTGGTGTATTCGAGTAGAGGTCTCACCAGAGTCAGATAAGCTCTCTCCCTCAATGCCGTAGAGCAGATCTTGAGGTTTCTCCACAGGAATCCCAGCATTCTGTTTGCTTTTGATGTTATGCTCTCTATGTGTGTGGCCCAACTGAGATCTTTCTGGATGTTGACTCCCAGGTATTTGACAGATGTCACTGTGTCCAGGGTGTGGCCATGCATGTGGTAGCTATGGACTAGTGGTGATCTGCTCCTGGACACAGGCAGGACAGTGCATGTTCTTGGGTGGAACTCCATGTCCCAACTTCTTCATGTCATTATGATGCATTGTCGTATGATGGTATTACATGTGTTAAAAGGCGCTATGAAGTTGCGTAGGATAAAATGAAAATTTACATTTTGTGGTTGTGCATTTCCAATTGCTGCTTGTAGTTTCTTGGTGAATGCTAAGTAGATAGTTAAAACAGTGAGTTTTGTTGTAGAACTGCACTGCAATTGGTGTGTGCATGCGTGTGCGTGTGTGTGTGTGTGTGTGTGTGTGAGATGAGAGTGTGGGAGACAGACAGACTTTAGAGAGAGGCTTTTTTTCATGCAGTGAACTTTTTGTTGTTTTAAATTGACCATTTGTTTATTTTTATTTATCTATTATGTAGCTTTTGTAGACGATGCTAATTCAAGTATCCGTCGCAAAAGTTATTTTACCAGTTTTAGGCCAGATATTCAATATTTAACTAGGATACGTAGGAATTTGAAACACAAATAAACAGGAGAGGGCATTGTTGATCTTTGTGACTATGCTCTGTGACATTAGAATGACACCTCTTTATTAACCTCTTCACTGCGCTGTTGACGAACGCTGTTCGTCACAGAATCCGCCGTGAGCAATGCTCTGTTGACGATCGTCGTTCGTCATGATTCAATGCTTTCTCTGAAAAAATCCTTCTTTCTAGGTTTAATAGGCTCCCTTTGCAACTCTCCTACCCCCGCTGTAGGTTTCTTCTGGTGGTTCGTTCATTAGGCCCAGATGTGTGTGTGTGTGTATGTATGTGTGTGAGTGTGTGTATGTGTGTGTGTGTGTGTGTGTGTGTTAGTATGTGAGTGTGTGTGTGTGTATAATCAAAAGAAAACCACTGGCGTGATTTTGTGTGTGTCCGAACATTTCCTTAGCATAGCCAATAGCAAAACATGATAGCAGCGAAAGGGTTAAGTAGAGCAGTGAAATAAAGATCATGCTCTGCACCAGCAGGACTTAAGTTTTCCGCATCTAATGTTCGTGTTAACCATTCTGTTTTCTTTTTTGTATGTGCTTCTTTCATTTTATTTTAATTTGCTCACATGAAAACAGCATTCTTGTGACAACTGGAATGACATATCATGTACAAAAGCAGTGAAAGTGGTACATAGTAAATTTCTATCAAAAGTGATGGGAGAAGCATTTTTGAAAGTGCATCCTTGATCACATATGTTGCAGTTTCAGCGAAATTTGAAAAAACATATGTCTAGGGAAGAATGTTATTTTCAAGTATCGAACAAAGGGATGAAAGGAAGGTATAGAACATACATGTAATGAGTTATTGGGTAAATTTCGTTGTTTCAACATTAGGTATTAGGTACTTTATAGTCACAGAGCCATCTCTGTGAAAATCGGGCTGCTCCCACCTGGAGAGCGTGTCGCAGCCAGAGGCGCACCACCCTTTTTTTTCTTTTTTTTTTGCATGCGATTTTGTGTGTGATTGATGAGGAAGGAAGGGGGGGGGGTAAATTTGGACCAATTGACAACTTTTTCGTTGCCACTGGGTTTGACGTGTGCTAAGTGCATGGGCACACGGGACCTCGGTTTATCGTCTCATCCGAAAGACTGAGAGACGATACACAATACACAAGACATTAAACTGGTCTGTGTATTTATCTCATTCTGACATCTAAATTCAGCATTATAAAGCAATGATTAAAAAGGAATGATAAGGGATGCCGGGACCCTTTGTAAATTTCAGGGATTTTTTGCTTTTTGTCATTAGGAGCCCTGATGATACTTGAATAAATAATGTTGGGCGGTGCACATGTATCATGAGCTTTACATGCTGCTGTGGCCCTTTTTATCTCATTGTTATATGTTCATTAGGTGCTATAGAAGCGTTTTTTGTTGTTTTGTTTTAACTCATTCAACACTGGCCGATTGCTTCCATTTACAACCGTTCAACACGAATGTACGCTATAGCGTACATAGTGTTTAACCATTCACAATTCACAACTCCGCGAAGCCATGCAACCCAAACCGGTATAGAAGTGTTCCTCTACGGTCCCTTAATAGTTTTCAACCAATGAAATCACTTCATCTATTTTTAGTACCGCCATGAATGCAAATGAGTCACTACCCCTCTCTTTGTCTTCTTTGTCATGCTTTTTAAAAAATCTGCTAATAATAAATTTTTTTATTTTGGAATTATAACATATGCTAGCTTTTATTATTATAAACAATATCGCAAAGTTTCAAAACTGTGCGGTTAAGCATTATTTTTTAAATAATTTTTATGTAATGATGCAAACCTGCCTAGTGTGGAACGTTTGCGTGAAGTATGTACGCTATAGCGTACATTAGTGTTGAGCGGTGCCATAGCTGATGAGGTTTAACCGAGGCGTGGTCACCGCTACAGCTATCTGTATTAATAAAAAAAATCGGGACTTTACTGGTAACTGCCTCCGGGCATTGCCTCCAGTATTGTTCCCACCATATTTGTATTTACAAATGTCCCATATGTGTCTGATTCAGACCAAGAGGACGTAAAACACCATTTTCGTTGTTAGTGTTGAGAGAGTTAAACAAATTCGTATGAAAGCCATTCTTCAGCCAAAATGTACCATTAAACTTACTAGGGTAGAGAAAATATTTTGTCTGCAATATTGAGGATTCCTCTGTGACATGCATAAAATAGGGTCTATCCTTACCTCCCAAAATTAAGAATAAAAGGTCATTGGTTGACAGACCCTCATTTGATGCCTTTCAGTGACATGGGTGTTAAATCATTGTGGTGTCAAGAGGCGACAGTGGCGATGAAAGGGTTTAAAAAAAAGCCCTCCCTCTGTTTGGTATTATTTTGTGTTATGCTTAGAATCATCATGAATTATTTTTTGTAGTTTATGCATGGATCTCCTGTCCATCCTTCAACACTTGGGAGCATTGACATTTAAGACATATCTTTTCATCTGTTCTGTTGGAATACGTTTTGGGTTTTGTTTAATTCATATCAAGAGTCATTTATATCCGGTGTTGGTGGTAGGAATTGTCAAGTGTGTCGAGGTGCTGAATATGTTGTGTTTTATTTTTTGGTCTTTTTATTTAAATGTACTGTACATCATTTTTATGATGATTTTTTTTTTTAATGGTTTGGCTTCGTGTAAAGTAAACGGTTGATGATAGTTACAGTATTTAATGTTAAAAGCGATACTATTGTGTGTAGTCATAATGGATGTTAGTCATCATTGGCCAATCGCTTGTAATGGCCAATGTCAATAATTGCCGGTTATGGCAGGTGGACATTGCCGGAAGAAGAAGAAGACTGTTTCATAACAAAATATTCTTGTTGGTATGAAAAACCGCTTTTGACCCATTCTACCTACACCTTGGCTTTACACATTTTCTTTATGTAGGTAGTTTTCAATTTTTTAATGTTAAAATAGCAACAGTACAAAAATCCCGACTTGGCAAGAAACAAAGAGAATACACAAAAATGATTGAAATTGTTGTAAATATAAATTCAGGCATCAGAATAGTCAGAGGATTTCAGAGGATTAAGAATTTCTGACAGAGGATTAGCTTCTCTTGTTAGAGGTTTTGCCTTTTTATTGAGTGTTATCCTTTGTGCTAAACAGCATTTTAAATTGATGTACATGTATCACTATATTAAGCCTTTTTGGTGGTGTTCAGAACTGATTTCAATGTTGTCCCTCTTCAGTCTACTGGGCCTAGATAGCCCTTTTACCGTGGGTTTCAGAGGATTGGACTTCAGACTATTCTGATGCCTGAATATTGTAATTTTGATTCCATGTTTGGTCCAATCATAAATGGAAAGAGCGTATGACTGTTTGCGAGTATACTGTATGATGCTAAAATTGTAGACGCGTTACAGTTGACGCAGCTTTAGCAAGGCCTGATCTCAAATCATTGACGTGGAGTAAGATTCTAATTTTATTAAATCGTAGTGCGTCAGGGATTTTATTGCCATGGCTATAGTATTATTAGCAGCCATACTGCCTGTAGAAAGGGCCTATAGTAAATGCGAGTTGTACTATAAATTATATCCTACAGTATTGGAATATCATACTATAGCTAGCTTAGTCTTTCGTGGAAGACTATGACTCGAAAGAGGGGGCCCTTGCACTGGCTATGGTGCTGCAGCCAGGGGATGAGTTGGCCTTTGGGGACCTTCCCCCCAACGCCAACTCTCGTCCTCAAATCCCTTTGGCTGAGGGAGTACGGATGTACCCTGGGCAAGGCATTTCCACTATAAATTAGTTCTCACCCAGCCCACCAGAATAGTATCTGCCCCCTCTGCTATCTGGCAGTCATTGTTGGAAATGACAGACAGGCAACAACAAAAACTGCCAAGGGAAGGGATACAGTTCTGCTATATGCATATGACAGTGATGCATGGCTGTTTAAAAAACAAGCGCGGATTCGCAATCGTTTGTGGCGTGCGACAATTTTGGACAGACCGACCGACAGACAGACAGACAGACAAAGTGAGTTATAGGTTTGTGGCTTGTGCCACAAACAAAAAGAAAAAGATTATTGTTGTGTTTTCTTTCATTAAAAATAAATTTGTATGGTAGTCTTCCTCTTCTTGTCTGAACACTTTTGTTGTTGTTACTACAATAACTAAGAAACCCATGTATTCATGATTATAGTGCAAAATGTAAGCCATAAATTGATCCTTACGAATATAAAGCTTTGTCATAACATACTGGGTCTTGAATGAAAAGGGACATTATGTCAGCAGATATGTATTGCTTATCTTCTCTCTCTACCTCTTGCCACCATGCCTTCCCCACTTTGTTTTTCTACATGCCCATGGGTGAAAGTAGTTCAGAAATGAGGAATGAAAAACTGATAGAAAGTGTCCTCAGGAATGGCCATCATATCATCTGGAGCAACAGCCTTACAAAATCAACAGCGCTGTCTGCTGGCATTCATGGCAGACAGAAACACAACGATAGATGTACAATGCCAACACACACACACACACACATACTGGGTTTCCCCGCGTTGTTTTGACAAAAACAGTATCTTTACCATCCAAAACGGAAAAATTGCTGTCTCTATAGGGGATTTTAACAATGAATTTATCCCTTTTTCCGTCGATAAATTCGACCAATATTTTCTGTCCCGGATAGTTCACTTGGAGCGCAAGTGCGGTTGTAGTTCGCGTGCACTACAATTGCACTTTACTCTTTCTGCGTTGTTTTGACGTCAACACAATGTGGGGTGTCAAAGCAATTAATGTCGATTTTCACAACATTGTGAAAACTGCGAGGAAAACCCGAACACACACACACACACACACACACACACACACACACACACTCTCTTCCCTCAAATAAATCTACACATTAGAAATATGTGGACACCACTTCAGGAATGGGACATATACGTTGCCCAGGAATGGGAAGATTCGGGGGGAAAACTTTGAAATGTTGTTTCAGGAGTGAAAAGAATTTTTCACTTTGAGGATTCACCCATGCATACCCCCATTCAATTTTATTTTATTTTAAAGAATTCATGCATGTCTCGTTCAATTTAATTTTCTTTTACAAATGTTGTTGTACACATGTGTGTATGTATTTTGATGCACATGTTTGTGTTTATTCATGCTGAGACCCCTGCTGTAAATCCAGTGCTTGTGCAAGTCTAATGTTGCTTATTACGCATGTGGAAAATGATTGCGATGTGCTAGATCACACTCTTTAACTGTTGACACTCTTTGGTGTTTTAGTTTAGTGTTTGTGTGTAAGTATGCTAAGTAACATTGTGAACCAAAAAGAGTCGGTTTTTGTATATTCTTTCTTTATCAATTAAACGTGACATTTTGCTAAAAAAACCCACACCCACACGGTTTGCTTGTTTAAGGCAGTTGATTGTGTATTGCATTGCTGAAGTATGAACGTGTTCTTGAACTTCTATTTTGTATTGCATTGCTGAAGTATGAACGTGTTCTTGAACTTCAAGTTCTATGTGAATGCGAGTACACTGCAACTGGAGAGAAGGCCTGTGTGTTTTTCTTATTTGTCTGTATGTCGAAGTGTGAACAAGGTAACTTCTGAGCCAATCATAATGAAAATCGGCAGCATTGTTCCCAGTATCCTGACGTTGATGCTATGCCCAATGTCATTTCATTCAAAAAGTGCAATGTCGATGAAAAAAATCACGCGGAAAATGAAGACTTTTTTTATATTTTTAAATTTTGAATCTCGAGATCTCGTCATGACATTTGAGACTGACAAAGGCAGTCACGTAATTTACTGATAGCCACTGACTAATGTTGCTCAGGGCAAGTCATATGCTCATGTGGGTGTCTGGCTGGTAGACTCTCTCTCTCTCTCTGTGGTTCTTTTCTTCCCTTATTTTAAAAATTCGTTTATGTTTCAGTTTTTCTTTTCTTTTGCCTGAGGGCATGGTTTTATAAAGATGAATCAGCTTATCCAGTTTCCCTCAATAAAAAAAGTTTGTATTCATACTCTCTCTCTCTCTCTCTCTCTCTCTCTCTCTCTCTCTCTCTCTCTCTCTCTCTCTCTCTCTCTCTCTCTCTGTTTGTTTGTTTGTGCTAACGGCACGTATGAAAAATGGCTACTCTATGTCAATACTTTTACCATTGTAAAATAAAGGTTCATTAATATGATCTCTCTCTCTCTCTCTCTCTCTCTCTCTCTCTCTCTCTCTCTCTCTCTCTCTCTCTCTCTCTCTCTCTCTCTCTCTCTCTCTCTCTCTCTCTCTCTCTCTCTCTCTCTCTCTCTCTCTCTCTCTCTCTCTCTCTCTCTCTCTCTCTCTTCTCTCCTCTCTCTCTCTCTCTCTCTCTCTCTGTTTGTTTGTTTGTGCTAATGGCAAGTATGAAAAATCTCTCTCTCTCTCTCTGTTTGTTTGTTTGTGCTAATGGCAAGTATGAAAAATGGCTACTCTATGTCAATACTTTTACCATTGTAAAATAAAGGTTCATTAACATGATCTCTCTCTCTCTCTCTCTCTCTCTCTCTCTCTCTCTCTCTCTCTCTCTCTCTCTCTCTCTCTCTCTCTCTCTCTCTCTCTCTCCTCTCTCTCTCTCTCTCTCTCTCTCTCTCTCTCTCTCTCTCTCTCTCTCTCTCTCTCTCTCTCTCTCTCTCTCTCAGTTTCTCTTTCTTTTTGTGAACAAATATAAATAATATGAAAATAAACTATGGAGAAGTGTCCTCAATGGCTTTGCTTATCTGGCAGCTGTGGGCTTGCATAAAAAAGCAACATAATTTGAATGTAAAATATGCAAAGAAGGACTACATTTCTCCGTCTTTCTCTTTTCTCTTTTTTTTTGTTGAAGGGGGGGCGGGCAGAACTCCTGTACCACCCTTCATTCCTAACTATCTTGGGCTCCATCGTCTCCCCATAATATCTTATTTCACTTTTTACTCTATCTTTGCTGTTACTTTCTTTCTTTTTGATACTACCTGCTAAAGTGCAGCAGAATCTTCAACATGATGAAGTTGGCTGCCTAAGGAGAAGAAAAAGAAGAAGAAAAAAATCTATTTGAAAAATCAGTCACACATACGTTCAGACAATATCTTATTATTAGGCTATAAGACAATTTAAAAAAAAAAAGTTTATAATAAATCAAGGCTGGAAAACAAGGGCTGTTTGTTTGAAATACAAACACTAATTGAACTATTCAAGGGACGTAATAGCAAGCTCAATGCACCTTCTTCAATGAGGATAGTCTCCCTTGAAAAGCTCTTCTCTTGCCGGAGTCCTCAAAATCGAAGACCCAGCAAACAACATTCTCTGCGCTCGCGTTGAAAACTTGGCGACAAGAGGCGAGCATTATTAACATAATTCACCAAGTGCAGCGCGCAGTTGAATGAGTCACATCATGTTCTGACAGGGCCACACGCAGATGATGTAAAATCGTTGTTATGAATGGAAAAACACGACCACAACGTGTGCAGTGGTTATCCAGCATTTTCAAGTCAACTGGAATCAGGCTCATCAGCAAGTCACTCACTAGCAGAAGACATTTTGGCTTTGTGATTGACTTCGGAGTCTAACCAGCTCGCCTATGATTTATCTAAACATGCGATCATTGTATCGCCTACCATTGAGTACCAAGGCGAGCGAACAGTTTCCACAGTCAGCAGTCTGTGATTCATTGTTTGCCTGAAGACATCTTTGGTGATGCTGCTTTCAAAGCAGAGTGAGCAAACAGGAAAAAGTGACCTGGCATTTGATTGGAAAAGCTGCGATTCATCATTGAAAAATGGAACGTAGGTAAGTCGTGTTGTGGTTGTGGCCACCGGCGCTAACGTGTTTGCTGATCTGTGGTTTGTAGGTCATATTTACTGAATAATTGAGCTATGTGTCATTTTTGAATGAAGATTGAACCAATTTTTTTTTTACTCTATCACTGGTCCGTCTTTGTCAGTTTGTGTTTTAACCTAATTCTTTTTTCCTCAAACAATCTCCATCATCTTGCTGATAGATGGAGAAACACACACACACACACACACACACACACACACACACACACACACATAAACACTCGGAGAGACGAGATAGAACTTTAGAGGGGATATATCAGACTTGAGTGTGTTGTGTCTGTGTGTTGAACTGTGTGTGTGTTTATGTGTGTGCGTGCATTGCATGCATGCGTTCATATGCATGTGTGTGTGCATTGTGTGTGTATGTCATGACTGTGTGTGTGTGGTGACAATGTTTTTGTTTGTGTCGTGAAGATGTGCCCCCCCTCCCCCCCTACATTTCTCAGCTCTCCCCGCATTTTCACACTTGCCTTTCTTACCAAACATTAAGCTGTATTTTTATTAACCTTTTCAATTTCAGCTAATTATCTTTGTTGAATAATTAATGGCAGTCATGATAAAGGCCATTATTTAATAGGACCCCCCCTTTAATTATGTAAATGGATGAAAATTAATGTTAAAAGTAAACGATAGAGGATGAAGTACTCAATCTGCAGTAAAAAAGGCAAGAACGGAAAAATGGAAACAACCGAGAAATGGAGGAGGGGGGGGGGGGGGGGGCGCATCTTTACCTTTACCATTATTGTTATTAAGCTTTTTTTCATCCTGTCATGAAAAGAAGAAAAATACTGAATAAAATAAAATGTAAAGATCAACAATGAAAATTGGCGTAAGGAACCAAGCACAATGAACAAATATAAAAAACAAATCATACATAGATTATGACTAGCAAATACAATATGTACAAAATATAAATACAAATATAATCAGTTTGAAAGGGAGAGAGCAAGAGGTGGTGGGACAAGAAAAAAAGTTTGAGACAGAGGCTGATAGAGACACCGTAAAGAAGATAAAAATAAAAAGGAACCTGGTGTGTTTGTGTGTATGTGTTGCACACATTCTAGTTATTATAAATGTGAATCAGATAAACAAGGATTTTTCAATTCTGATTAGAAATAACCTTTACCATAATGTATGTAGACTAGTTTTTTTTCCATTTAAAATGACTCATTTACCCTTTACAATTACAATTTACAGTGATTTTTTCAAATGTTGATCATGCAGCTTTTCTTATTATGGTGGAACTTCCCTCTTAAGGGGATACGCGCCTTTTACTTCCCACGATGACAGATGATCAAGACTTTTGTCATATCATCTACACATACTTCTAAGGTCAAAACTGAAAAGAAAACACAGGGTCACCGTGCTACTTTTCTTGTAATTCGTGGTCGATATGTGGGGGTTTGGACAATTTTCGGGTAAAATCAGGTCTACTGAAAACTGGACACCTTTCCTACACTTAAGTTATTAAAAACTTTCAATTAATCTTGCCTGATACTGCAACCTACATAGAGTCAGAATCTATGTCAAATGGTAAGGAAATATAATTTAGTCAATAGGAAATTTAGGAAAACTTGCCGTATTGACACACATTTCCCTAAATTTTATTGTTCAAATGCCTGTAAAAAAACAACAACGATGAAATAATTCTAGTTTTTTGATAATAGATGAAATAATGTATATTCTCCATACTAAACTGTTAAACACACAAAAAACCAGTATGTCGCCGTGCTTTTTTAAATTTTCAACCCTACCTCTATTTTTCCACGGGACTCACGTCAAGAGTTATATAATTATATCCCTTAATAGTTTTTTTGTTGACAGTTTTATGAGATTTGTTCTTTTTGTAACGCGGTTTTAGTCATTCTAAGAAATGAATATGTTTAAAATAATCCTTATATTCTAACAATACAAACATTTTAGCAAAACACTTTTCACAAATATAAATAAACTTGTATATTTTTCAAAAAAGTCTTGCACCACTGGGAGTCCGCCAGATTATGCTAGCACGATCAATCACAGAGAGAGTAGGCCATTTCATTCACAGTTTCGTTATTTCATTGTTACGTCATCTTATCCATACATCATTCATTCACTGAAACCACAGAGAAAGTAGGCCATTTCATTCACAATTTCGTCACTTCATTCTTACATCATCTTATTCATACGTCATTCATTCACTGAAACACTTTAGTAGTGTTTCTTATGACACAGTCAGCCACAAGGGGAAAATTAGCGCCACCTGTATCCTGCGTATTCCCTTAAGACCTTGAAAAATCATCCAAAATAAGATCTTGAGTGGGACTGGGAGGGAGTTGTATTATAACTTATATAAGGGAGGTAATTTTAATACTTACAAAGAAGGGCAATGTCTCAGAGAAGTAGGTCTTATATGTGAGGGAGTCTTATAACCTAGGGGGTGTATTATAAGGGAGGTTCTACTGTAATAGTTGTTTGTTGATGTACCCTGGCTAAAAGACTCCAGGGATCATTCCAACAACCGAAGCACCTGAACACAAACACATCAGATAGTGATGAGAACGTTGCGTGTGCGACCGTTTTTGATTACCCCACCACGTGGGCAGCCACACTCCGACTTCGGGGGACACTGTAATAGTTATTTTAATATTCACCTACAGGTGTCATCTCCCCCTCCAGTTTGTCATAATTTCTATCTTGTTTATGTTACCATTCTCCTTCTTGACTTGGTCAATGGCTGATGAAGGCTTTTCTTAACAGATAATAAAGCCGAAAATGTCTGCTTTTTTTTTAGGAAAAAAGGCTTGTTGTTTTGTGTTCTTCTTCGTCGTATTGTTTATGTATTCAAATCATAGGAACTTTTTTATCATCAGAATGTGATTTTAGACAATGAATAGATTTAACAAAGAAGCTATATAATAAAATATATTTTTAAAAGAGAGCATCGCCTTGCGGTCCGTGAGGAACGGTGTGTATATATATCTCATTCATTCAAATACCCACTCGTTAGTCAGTTGCTCAACGCAATCTTAGTCACAGAAAAGTACACAAAAAACTACAATAGTTTCAAAACCATATTTATTTGATTCAAAAGCAAACAACAATTTTTTCCTTCATCATATGTTTATTATTATTAATACGGTACTATGATTATTATGGTAATTGATGACATGCGTTGATCTATGTGTGTGGTTGTGGAAGAGAAAGAAGGAACTGTGGAGTGGAGGGATGAGAGAGGGAAATAAAAAATGATACAACAAAATATATTTTTGATAATACCAGAAACAAACCATGTGCAGCAAGTTAACCCTTTCACCGCCAGCCATATTTCAGCCACAATTTTCCATTAAATTTACCTGGGTAGAGAACAAAATCCATCTGCAGTATTGGGGATTCTTCTGTGACATAAAGTAAGGTCTATCCTTACTTCCCAGACTAAGACAATAGGGTCTCTGGATAATAGACCCCAATTTTATGCCTTGTAGTGACATAGGTGTTAAATCACTGTGGTGCTAAAATGCGACTTTGGCGGTGAAAGGGTTAAACTTAAAGAACTGCACATCAAAGTGCATTGCATAGCAATCACCAACAGTGTGAATACTGCCACTATGCCAGTACTATACTCCATCTATAGTGCCAGGAAATGGGAGATTTATGATCTGTGCGAAAGGAATGCCGTCAGAAATGTCAAGTGACCCATTTATTTTCTGTCACATGCTTTGATGGTATTTCTGTCAGTGTGTGTGTCAGGAACAAACTGAGTTGACTCCAATTTCAACACAGCCCATATGTGACCCTGCACCATGGAAGGGACATTAAATGTCAAAATGATCATTCTGAGAAAATGGTACAGAACTGTGTAAACTTCAGGCAATCCTCTTTGTAATGATATAAGCACCATTCTCTGTATCTTTTTCCGTTTCAGAGAACTTTAGGAGCATTTAAAATTAGTACTATTAATATTAACATAATATAGTAGGGTGAGCGTCGGTCATTTTGAGAAAACAGTCTAAAGTCTAGCCTAGCTGAAGAAAATGCATTGACGTACAGTACTCGTTGACACTTATATTGTTATAAGACCATTTAGAGACCATATTAGAGATTATCCATTATACATCATGAATAATAAGATGTTAGAATACACAAAAATGCCCATAAATCAAAATTGACTAAAAGTAAAAATGATATTTTTGACTTTACAATACAAGCCTGTTGTGAGAAACTAGCCCAGCGACTTAATGTCCCTTTCATGGTGCTGGGTCACATACATGGTAGTGGAATGCTATGTGTGGTCTTTTGAGCTCTGCCTCAGTGCTAGCCCTAGGAAAGGCAGGATGTTGGTTATGTCATGAATGCAGTTGACCTTTTGATGGAAAGAATTTGGCAGTTAGCTTGTAACCCTTGAACAATGGTTGGAAGAATGTCAGTGAACTTTTCGTTCTCAAAGAAACATCATTTGACAGAGAAGGGTGCAAACAACAGAGGCTTTTACTAGTTTATGTTTTATGTTTTTGCAAAGATTTTCAAGCAATGACCTCAGTCTAAGAGGGACCCAGCCGCCATCTTGGGATAAAGATGGCGTCGCATATAATGAGTTCACTAGTTAGATTTATCCCAAGATGGTGGCTATGAGTATGACAACAGCATCCAGCCACACCAAGAAAGAGGCAGAGAGAGAAAAAAGTGAGAAATGAATGCTTAAAACATACAAAGCAAACTGGTCTATGTCAATGGATACATGTGGTTTTGCTTTGCTTTATGAAATAAGCTAGGTTGATTAAAGTTGAATGTCCCTTTTTTTTAAAACATCTCTGAATGTGTTTTGTGGTTGCTCTCTAAGTTACATTGTTTGTCTTTGTGCCTTATTTGTTTTCTTGCTTACTTTTTGCCATAGTACTAGTATTAGTAGCCCAGATAAGTATGAGTACCGGTAGTCTTCTTCGACTTCAAGGAAGTTTAGGCCATATTGTTCTTTGTTGCTTTGAACATTTTCACAGAGAAGCAACATTTTGTCATTCTCGGGAAAGGGATTGAGTTAAGATCAGGATTATTTTCATAAAACTGAAAAAAAGCAGGCTTTGAGATCGAGGGTCGTTTTTGAGACCGGAAGGGGGGGGGGGGGGGGGGGGGGGGGGGGGGGGGGGGGGGGGGGGGGGGGGGGGGGGCGGCTAAAGTACAAGATTGCGGCTGCTACAGGTGTCAGTGTTTTCTTAGCTTCTGAGTGATTGATGGCCCATGCCCCCACACTAACTGATTGATAGCCTAGGGTAGCCCAAAGTGGTGTATATTGATTCCCCCACACTGCTCCGAGTGTTTGGCTAATGATGGAGAGCGAGCCAGATCTGACATGACCGCTCCCTCCCTGTCTCCTGGCTCCTGTTTGCTGGACACTGTTCGGACAGAACCTAGTACACTGGTCTGCTCAGTGTCAGGCCTGAATAATGGATACAAATATTGCATCATATAGAACAGTAATGTATAGCATAACTTTATACCACTATCAGCTATAATGTGACAGGGGTTAGCAGCAATGAGATGGAATGAGGTGGGGTGGAAGGAGTGGAGGGTGGTGGTGTGGATGGGAGTGGGATAGGGAGAAGGGATCGTAAGTTGATTAGGGATTACTATATAATCCGATATAATAAAAATAATAATGCTATTGGATATTTGTTGCACTTTTTGTCAGAAGAGCGCAGTGCGCTAGCAAAGTTAATTTTAGACAACGACAATAACAATAGTATTAGTAATAAACACAAAACAATATTTTTTTAAATTAAATACAAATAAAAATACTATGCATGTGCGCACGCACACACACGCATACAGTGACACACACACACATGCACGTACGCATGCACAATGCAAACCAGACCAAACTGGCAGTCGTTCTGCCAGCTTAGTCCAATCCACATCACATCACCCACGTCAACCGCCCAAGACGCACCCACGACCACGGTACCAGGACTGATAGCGGATGTGGGAGAAAAGTTGTATCTGTTCGAATATCTATACTATACTATATATTAAGAAA
>JAGGCT020002116.1:0-15000 GCA_017654935.2 Phymorhynchus buccinoides
CTCCCTCTCTGTCTGTGTTTCTCCAATTTCCGGGCTATTGTCTTTCGAGTGACTGGGTTCAAGGGGAAAATATTGACTGAGTGAAGGTCCTGTGTGTGTGTGTGTGCGCGTGTGTGGGTGTGCGTGTGTGTGTGTGTGTGCGTGTGCGTGTGCGGTGTGTGTGGTGTGTGCGTGTGTGTGTTGTGTGTATGTGTGCGTGTGCATGCGCGCGTACGCATACATATTATATTATGTCTTTGTCTTTGTCTGTTATTGTGTTGATTTGTTATTTTGTTTCTTCGCTGCAAAAGGAATTTCCTGTAAAATGGACAATAAAAGTATTAATTGATTGATTGTATAGGTCATTTGTAATGATTGGTGTCAGTGCATTGGTATAAAAAATGTGTGTGTGTACGTGCGTGGCTGCTTGCGTGCATGTGTGCGCGTCTGTTCTTTGTTGATCAGTCAATGGGAATCCCGGGCCAGTGGCAGGCTGCAAGACGTGGAACCGCAAGGAGCCGCAGGCCTACGGGCTGTGCCTATCTCTGTACGAGCAACACCCCATCTCCATGAAAATGTCAGGTCAGACTGGAACTGGAACGATCCCCTCTCACTTTTTTCTGGTCTGAGCTCTCTGACTCTTTGAATCTTCAAGAGAGAGAATGACAGGGGGGTCTTTCGTAGTAAAAAAAATAGTTCCCCCACCTTCTGGAAGTTCTGTGCTTGTAACTTCCTCTAATCTGCAGCTCTCTTTGACTCTGCCTTTTCCCTTTGCTTTCTATCTACTATCTTTCTGACTTATTGACCCATTCTCTTGCCTTTTGTCAAAGCAAGCTTCCAATTAATTTTTCTCCTTTGAGCTCCTCTGAAATCAGAATGTGTCGGCTGTACGCAGTGGGGAGACCAGTGAAAACTGAAAACCGGACACATACGTACCTTACCCATTATGGCCATATGGCCTGGGAACGCAGAAGAAGGAGAAGAAGAAGGTGAGGAAGTGGTAGTACATAGTGGAAGGGAACAGATACTAGGAAACATGTTAATGCTTAAAAATGCTATAAAAAATAAGTTTACTGCTGCAGGGCACGCTAAAATAAGGGACAATAATAATATAAAACATCTTATGTTCAAAAACTGGAATGAAAGAATCGCACATCCATCTTCAAAACTGGTCTGTTGCCTCAACAAGCATTGACAGTCAGTCCAAGTACAGTGGAACCTCCCATTATAAGACTCCCTCCCACATAAGACCTACTTCTCTGAGACATTGCTCTTCTTTATAAGTATTAAAATCGCCTCCGTTATAAGACCCCTCCCTTATAAGACCTCATTTTGGATGATTTTTTAAGGTCTTATAAGGGAGGTTCCACTGAATTTCATTTTTATGTTTAGTTTTTTGCCCATTTTGTTACTGTTAGGAACATTGTATTGACTCTCTCGGGATTGTATTGACTCTCTCGGTGCAATTCAGTGCAATAGCGCTTGTGGCGAATGCAATCAATGAGCTCAACAATAGCCCCATCCTCTTATTATCTTCTCTGCACGATAAAGACAGAAGGAACATGTAAATGATGAATAGAAAGAGAAGGTCGCGCAGAGAGAGAAAGGGAAGGGGTGTAAGGTAAGATATGATATGAAGATTATTGGGGGGAGGAAGGGTGGGGTGGGGGGAAGAGTGACAGAGCATTGATTTGTTGTGAAAATCTTCATGAAGTAAAATTGCATTCACAGTACGGTGAAATTAAAGATGGCTGGGGATTGATTATTGTTGTGTGGTATATATAAAGAAAGAGTAGAAGGTGTGTGCGTGCGCGCATGTGTAAAGGGTAGAGGGGGTAGGAGAATGAAGGAATATGTTGATGGGGTGGTGGTGGGTGGTGGTGGGGGTGGAGGGTATATGCAAGCATTTGTTGGCAAGCAACAGCCATATAATGGAAATATGAGAGATGACAGATGGAATGATTATCTGGTTCTGCTGGTGGAGAGGATAGAACCTTCTCTGGTCTGTGTGTTCACTGCATTGTATCCGCCTTGCTAGCCAGGGTGTCTGTCTGTCTGTCCACCTCTCCGCCTGTTTGTCTGACTGCCCTGTCTGTTTGTCTCTGATCCAGTGTTATGGAGGTGATCGGAATGTGCTAGTGCTTGTCCATTGTTTCAATACAGATGCTTTTAAATTCACCCTTCTCCTGACCCCCTCATTCCAATATTCATGGAGGTTCCATGTTGGCTCAACAGTTCCCCCCGTGGGGATACCGGGGGTCTTTTGTATAAATAGTTCCCCCACCTTCTGGAAGTTATGTGCTTGTAACTTCGTCTAATCTGTCACTCTCTTTGACTCTGCCTTTTCACTCTGCTTACCGTCATCTACTATCTTTCTGCCTTTCCGGTCCATTCTCCTGCCTTTTTCAAGAAACGCTGTCAAAAAGATTTCTTCCAACCGAAGTCGGACATGCTGGGCCTAATTATTTCTAACTTAGGCGCATAACGGCAGCATGACGCATCAGCGCTCATAATTGACAGGAAGCTGTCTGAGCGATCGAAGAAGAAGAAGAAGCTGAACAATTGTTTGATTGTTAATTTTTTGCCGCCGTATGTGAAATGTCTGATACAATATTTATTTGTGTGATTATCAATTTTCATTTCTTCCAAAGAATATGTCTTTCTTCACCGGTTTGCCTGTCTGTTAGTTTGTCTTTGAAGAAATGTCCTAAAAAGAAATTAAAAAAAGGAAGAATTAGATTTTGTTTTCGTTTTGTGGAGGGACATTACCCAAGCAACAAACCTGTATTAACCACTAAATTTGGGAGCTAATGGAGATTAAGATTTGGTTACCTGCAATTGTCATAATCATTGCTTTTCTTTCTGTGTGCGTGCGAGAGAGCGTGCGAGAGAGAGAGAGCGTGCGAGAGAGAGAGCGTGCGAGAGAGAGAGCGTGCGAGAGAGAGAGCGTGCGAGAGTGAGAGCGTGCGAGAGTGAGAGCGTGCGAGAGTGAGAGCGTGCGAGAGTGAGAGCGTGCGAGAGAGAGAGAGAGAGAGAGAGAGAGAGGGAGAGAGAGGAGAGAGAGAGAGAGAGGGAGAGGGAGAGGAGAGAGGGAGAGGGGAGGGAGGGAGGGAGGGAGGGAGGGAGGGGGGGAGGGGGGAGGAGGGGGGAGGGGGAGGGAGGGGGGGGGGGGGGGGGGGAGGGAGAGGGAGGGAGGGGAGGGAGGGAGGGAGAGAGAGAGGGAGAGAGAGAGAGAGAGAGAGAGAGATTGGAATGTGTCGACTGAATGCAGCAGGGATACCAGTGAAAACTTAAAACCCGACACACACATACTTCACCCGTTGTGGCCATATGGCCTGGGAACGCAGAAGAAGAAGAAGAAGAAAATGTTTAATTTTCTCTGTGTGGGTTATTTTATACCGTTTTTTTCGGACTTTAAGGCGATACTTTTTTTCCCAAAGTGAGATCCCTGCGCCTTATGTTCAGGCATGGTAATTTTGAGAGAATTCTCTGAATTCAGAGAAAAGTGAGTGCAGTAAATCAACTGTCAGAAGGTGTTTTAAGCTTGAGGAAATGCCGTTTCTTCAAGTTTGAACAATTTTATATATTCATCTTCAAGAGACATTGCCCCGTGATCACCATAAAGGGCTTTTAATCCCTTGGTTACACCAAGAGATAACATCTCCTAAAACCCTGTAATGTTTTCAGATAAAAAGGCTCCATTACCATGCCTGATAATATGACTACTAATATAGTAAGAAAATATAATAACAAAATCCAAATTTTGTGTGAAATTTCGAGGGGTGCGCGTTATGCATAATAATGTCTTATAGAGGGATCCGGGATAGCGTCATAATGTCACGTGATTTTGTTGGTAACGAAAGTCGGACGCCATTTTGGCTGGAGTGCCGTTTTGGTTCAGATTACAGAGGTGAGCGTCAGTGAGTTTCGACAAATCGTCACAATGGTAATAAACTGTGCAGTAGTTAAATGTTCAGGACTAAAAGCAAACATCAGAATTCAATGCGTTCCACCGCCAAGTATCTTAGCAACCCGAATAATCCAGCCATCATGGCCGACAGAGGTGACATTCTCATTTGCATACATGAACCTGGATCCCTCTATAGTCAGAAAAATACGGTACACAGATTCTGTTTCCTCAATTGCAGGGGAGCCAATAGCGGACAGCTTTGCGATCTGCGCGCGTCGCAACAACACCATTCTGCTGATAGCGGACGGGGTGAACTGGGGGGAGAAGTCTCGCCTGGCGGCGCGGTGCGCCCTCTACGGCAGCATGAAGTACCTCAACTACAAGATCTTCGACAAGCACCAGCACCCGGCCACCACTCAGGTAAGTACATAGCAAATGGGCTGTTTAGGTGGAGTTAACCCTTTCAACGCCAGCATGAAGTACCTCAACTACAAGATCTTCGACAAGCACCAGCACCCGGCCACCACTCAGGTAAGTACATAGCAAATGGGCTGTTTAGGTGGAGTTAACCCTTTCAACGCCAGCATGAAGTACCTCAACTACAAGATCTTCGACAAGCACCAGCACCCGGCCACCACTCAGGTAGGTACATAGCAAATGGGCTGTTTAGGTGGAGTTAACCCTTTCAACGCCAGCATGAAGTACCTCAACTACAAGATCTTCGACAAGCACCAGCACCCGGCCACCACTCAGGTAAGTACATAGCAAATGGGCTGTTTAGGTGGAGTTAACCCTTTCAACGCCAGCATGAAGTACCTCAACTACAAGATCTTCGACAAGCACCAGCACCCGGCCACCACTCAGGAGGTAGGTACATAGCAAATGGGCTGTTTAGGTGGAGTTAACCCTTTCAACGCCAGCATGAAGTACCTCAACTACAAGATCTTCGACAAGCACCAGCACCCGGCCACCACTCAGGTAGGTACATAGCAAATGGGCTGTTTAGGTGGAGTTAACCCTTTCAACGCCAGCCATTTTTCAGCTAAAACTTTCCATTAAATTTACCTGGGTAGAGAAAAGAGTGCAATATTGGGGATTCCTCTGTGACATGCCACCACTCAGGTAGGTACAATAGGGCATATCCTTACCTCCCAAAATTAAGAACATAAGGTCACTGGATAACAGACCCTCATCTGATGCCTTTCAGTGACATGGGTGTCAAATCATTGTGGTGCCAAGAGGCGACAGTGGTGATGATAGGGTTAAGGTTCTTGGCCCTTGCCATCAGGTGGCGTTCCGTTTGAAGGCAGTTTCGTAGTGGCAGCAAACTCGCTCTCTCTTTCTCTCTATCTCTCTTTCTCTCTCTCTTGCACGCGCACAGCAAAAACGAAAAGATAATGCCTTCTGTTTGATCAAGGGAAGTGAAATGAGTCACAGGAGTAATCTCCTGTACAGCCAGCAGAAGCACCTATTCTTTATCCTGTGCCTATCTATGAGCAAGATAGCGGAGAGCGGATGGTGGAAGACAAGTTTCCATGTGCGTTGAACAATGCCAATGAACAATAAAGAAACTTATGACTTACCGTATCAGGCATGGGAATTGTCCGCGAATTCGCGGATTTCTGCTGAAAAAAAAGAAGAAATTGTTACTAAATACTTTGTTTTTGTTACTAAATACTTGGGGGGCTTTTCAGAGTTTTTTGTCTCTGACAATTCCCATGCCTGCGTATATGGCAGCATAAAGTTCCTCAATGTCAATATTGTTGATGAAAAACACCAGCACCCTGCCACTTCTCGGGTAAGGTGGGGGTTATATCGTTTAATCACACTACAAGACACAGGTCTAACCAGGGGAAAAAACAGTATCGCCTTATAGTCTGTAAAACATGGCACCTTGGTGCAGGTAACAAGAGCAAGAGTTCCATCGCCTACATTGTGCCACAAACTGTGTGCCTGTTTTCAGGATATGACGGCGCTGGACTTCATATTGGCTGTTTCAAAAGAAAATGACCCCCCGTGGGGATACCGGGGGTGTCTTTTGTATAAATAGTTCCCCCACCTTCTGGAAGTTCTGTGCTTGTAACTTCCTCTACTCTGTCACTCTCTTTGACTCTGCCTTTTCCCTTTGCTTACTGTCATCTACTATCTTTCTGCCTAACCGGTCCAGTCCCCCTGACTTTTTTCACGAAACACTTTCGAAAAGATTTCCTCCAGCCAAAGTCGGACTTGCTGGGCCTAACTATTTCTTAGTTAGGTGCATGATGACAGCATGACGCATCTGCACACATAATTGGCAGGAAACTGTCTGAGCGAGTGAAGAAGAAGAAGAAAAAGAAGAAAATAATAAAATGTTAGTCCTTTCTTTGTTGACTTACCAGATTTCCGTTGTGTCAGTGCCAATAGCAATAGGTTCATCACTTCATCATAAAACATGTACGTCTGTGTGTGTGTATGTGTGTGTGTGTGTGCATGTGCGTGCGTCTGTGTGCGTGTGCGTGCGTCCCGTCTTTTTTTAGTTAAGTGGATTCCAGTGAGTGAGTGAGTGTGTGCGTGTGTGTGTGTGCATGCGTGCATGTGTGTGTGTGTGTGTGTGTGTGCGTGTGTGTGTACGTGTGTGCGTGTGTGCGTGTGTGAAGTCAAGTCAAGTCAAAATTTTATTTCCAGATGGAACATTGAATAAGGAAATAATATACTTTTTTTCATCAAGCCATCCGTAAACCCCCCCCCCACGAAAACCCCACAAAGGAACTAAAGATTCCAAAGTGATAAGCAATAAAGAAAGGGGAAAAGAGGGGACAATAAACAAGTTACAAAAACAGGGAAGAGGGTGGGGAGTGGGAGAGTAACATATGTACAATATACAGGGGTGCATGTGGGTATGCCTGAAGCCTGAATTCAAGCATTGTGATGCTGCTTCAGGCAGATTAGTGCCTGAAGAAAGGGCTCTTTAACATAATATCATTCTATTGTACATTGGGTTTTGGCAAGAAAGTTCAGGCAAACATTTTGGTCAATGCATGCACCCATGAATATATACAATATATACATCGATTCTTAATTGTGTGTGTGTCACTGTTTGTGTTGTCCCTAGGACATGATGTATCTGCTGCGGAAGTCTGTGGACGAGGCGCACCGCTCCATCCTGGCGCGGGACGGGGGCCTCACCACCATGTGCGCCTGCATGGTGGCCCCCGTGGAGAACTCGGACCAGCACGCCATCTGCTGTGTCAACGTGGGCGACAGCTACGGCTACGTCTACTCCCACAACCAGGGCATCCGCGAGGTCACCGTCGGCTCCCATGACGTCTCGTCGGAGCGCGACATCAGAGACGCTGGCGGTGCTCTCGGCCCCGTCGACGGTCAGAACCCCGAGCTGCACAACCTGACCTGCTCCGTGACCTTTTGCAACCGCGGCGATATCGTGTTCCTGTCCACGGACGGGATCTCGGACAATTTCGATCCCGTGGTGACGAAGATCGCCTTGCCTCAGAAAGCGGACGACTCCAACTTCAACAAGAACTCGCCCAACAACCCCAACGGGAGCCTGGTGATCGACAAGCCGGAGATGAGCCCCAAGGAGCGGCACGTGTACTCCATGAAGGAGATGGAGCGGGTGATCCACGAGTACGAGCTGCTGACGGAGGAGATGTGCTCGGCCCAGGAGTTCTGCAGCGCCATGGTCCAGCATGTGCTGACCGTCACGGACGGCAAACGCAAGATCCTGGAGAACCCCGCGCTGTACGCCAAGCGCAAGATGACCAGCGCCGACCGGAAAAGGAGGGACACGGAAATCGTGGAGAAGATGTCCAAAGCTCCCGGGAAGCTGGACCACGCGTCCATCATGGCCGTGGAAGTGTGCGGGTTTCAGATCAAAGAGGAGGAGGAGGCGGAGGAGGAGAGGAAGAAGAAGGTGGTGGAGGGGGACAATTCCGTGCCGGACAACAACTGTCATGGGGACACGTTGCCCAACCTCGCCTCCCCATCCGTCACGCCGAAGAAATCGGGGGCGAGGAAGCTCCTCTCCAAACTGAAGAACCTCCCGTCCCCGACCTCCTCCTCCTCGCCCACCGCCTCCCCTCTCCCTCACCACCAGCAGCACCACCTCAGCCCCAAGTCCCCCCTGGCTCTGCACCTGTCCCCCAGGAAGCTCCACAAGCGGGGTCGGCGCCAGAGGTTCAACTCGGAGCCCGAGACGCCCGCCTCCCCGACGGTGCCCGAGTCGCCGTTTGAAAGTGAGAATAATCATTGTGGTGTCGATGTTTCTCCCAGTTCTTGTAATCGTGGAAAGAAGTGTATTGCATATTCTAAAGAGAATCATGTTGCTGTTGTGGTTTCTTCTTCCCCTAGTGGTGAGAGTGGTGGTAAGTGTGTGGCATATTCTGTTAAAGAGAGTCGTTGTGTTGTGTCTCCTACTTCCGCTGTCTCTGACTCTGAGGGTGGTGCTGTAGCCTTTGGTCGTGATTGTCGTGGTGTGGCCTTGTGTAGCGAGAAGAATGATGTGGGTCGTCGTCATAGCCGTGGTGTAACCTCCCCTGATTATCATGTAGCCTCCTTTGATAGTCATCATGTAACCTCCCCTGATTATTGTGCATCCTCATCCCCTGATCATCCTCATGTAGCCTCCCCTAGTGCCCAGGTGGCCTCTTCTGGTCGTATTGTGCCGTCTCCCAGTTGTCATGTGCCTTCCTCTCTGGTAGCGACCCCTCCCCGCCTTGTCGCTTCCCCTACCTCTACCATCCCTTCCTCTGGTCGCATCGTCGACTCGCCTTGTAGCAAGCGGGTTCGCTCCCCTGGCGATGAAGCTGCCTCCCTTGATACTCACTTAGAAGGTATTGCCTCCCATGATCTCCTCGCGGCCCCTTCGAGCCGGATTTCGCCTTCTCCTGTTGTCTGCCATGCTCACAAAGTTGTCTCCCCTGATCACCAGGTTGTCTCCCATGCTCACAAAGTTGTCTCCCCTGCTCACAAGGTTGTCTACCCTGATCACAAGGTTGTCTCCCATGATTACCAGGTTGTCTCCCATGCTCACAAAGTTGTCTCCCCTGATCACCAGGTTGTTTCCCATGCTCACAAGGTTGTCTCCCCTGATCACCAGGTTCTCTCCCGTGCTCGCCAAGTTGTTTCCCCTGATCAGTCGATCGCCTCGCAAAGAGTCGACGGCCAAAACGGTCCTGGAATCAAAGTCGATGTTGAAGCCTCCTCTTCTCCAACAAAGAGGAGAAGTCGTTATACTAACGTCTCTTCCCTGGCGGATTCGGGGGTACCTTCCAGCCTGACGTCCTCAGACGTCGCCGATGGTGCTGGTGTTGCTTCTTCCCCCTCCTCCCTTCCTACCTCCCTCTCCTCTGCGGCCTCCTCTCCTGTGTTTGTCGACCCCTCCTCGCCCAGCCAGGGGCCCTTGCACCTGCGTTCTCGCTCGAGGCGCAGTCAGGTCCTGTCGCAGTGCATCGCCGTGGAGTCTGCTCTTTGATGGGTTGGTTGGCCCTGAAAAGTTGTACATGTGTTAGAAGAAGGGATTGGTTGGTGGAGAAAGAGAGCTCTAGTAGATAGGTCAGTTTTACCCCCCTGATTTCCCCTTGTTTGAAGAGTAGCAATGTTGCATATTTTGGCTCAAGTTCATTTGTCATTATAATATAGTCCCCTTGTTTAAACGGTACGGTGTTATGATTCTTTTTTTGTGTGGCTGATGTTGGTTTAAAAAAGTGTTTTTTTAATGTAAAATAAAAATTATGCTTAGCTGCAAACATTAATGCAGAAATGTTAATGAATTAATCCATTTTTGAGGTGGTTGGGGGTGGGGGTGTAGGATGTTATTAATATTCATTATAAGGAAAGGTTTCATTTGTTTGCAAATGTTTTTTAAATTACCCATGAATAGAAAATGTGCAAAGATAACATCAAAAGGTTATCCCTTTTTTATATTAAGATAATTTTTTAACCCAGATATTGAAGATTGCTTGTAAAATATTCAACATATTATTATTATTTTTATTATTAGCATATATCCGTAGTAGGCATAAGATGATAACAATGATCCATGTGGGACGTTCAGTTGCATAATTAATGCTTAAATATTAGGGGAAATACATTCATATAAATAGTATGTATAGTACTTTTTGAAAAGACTTTTATTTAATAAACTGCACAGTAAGCAAGTATAGTATCATTAATTATTTGTTATGTCTTGAATCAAACTTTATCATTAATGATATTTTAGTTTATCAAACCTCACAAAACCCATTTTTAGGAGTCATGCTCCTATTTTGACATCTACTGATCTAGCTTGTAAAACATGATAAACCAGTTTGCCCAAATCATAAGAATAGAATTTTGCTCATAAACTTTAGCTGCCTTGTTCGAGTTGTTGATGAACTATTTAAAAAAATCCAGTTTTTTGTTATCAGTATTACAAGAGATAAAAAAAAAAAGAAGGTCCACTCTATAATAAATATATATTTTTAGATAATAATTATAACAGAATGTAAGTCAAAAAGAAGATTTTGAAACAGGTTAATATCATCTTTGAAGATGCTCAAAAATTCAAACACTGGTGCTTGTGAACTCATGAAGATCACATGATATGCACATGAAACTCTCAGTATTACTTCATTATTTAGGGACATCAAAAGAAAACCAAAAAATACTTCACAGCATTTTTGTTGCCTTTCATAGATCGGGAATTTGAGCAGCCCTGAACAGTTCCAGGTTGGTTAAAGAAATGGACAGTACGCCATCTTTTTTGTTTGATTTGAAAATGGTTTCATGTCATGCTTGCTTTTTTCATGAAGGTGCTTCTATGTTGATATATATTTTTTTACTGTTTTACTACTACCACCACAAACTCAATGTGTTGTGGGTATTGTCTTGTCTTCTTGTTCCTTTAAATGTTGTGTCTTTGTGCATATATTTGTTGTTAGTATGAGGGGCGTGGCACGTCAGGACTGCAGGCTGATCAGTAACTCTTCAGTCTCCCCCCCCCATTATCCCCACCCCTCTTCACAGCATTTTTGTTGCCCCTCCTCAGTTCCTGGACCCACCCTTGCTTCTCCCTTGCCCACTCCAATGCTCTTTTTTTTTTTTGTTACACCACCACTGCCAACTGGAATTTGAACACCACCGGAACCCCTCTTTTTCAGTCTTTTTTTTTTTTTCTTCAAAAGGAGCCAGAATGGTCAGCTCATTGACCCTGGGCCCTCAAGAGAAGAAGAAGGGGCTCTCAATAAGTTTTTAGAATTGGAGATTCTGTTGACAAAAAATAAATAAAAAAGTTATGATGCATACTTGTATTATTTTTTATCGGACCAAAACCGTTGGGCAAAGCAAAATGTCCACCAAGGTGAACGTTGATCCCCAAGGAGTGAAAATCTCTTTGACACCCTCATTTTTTACCAACAACATTGTACACTTATTAACAAGAAAAGACGTTGAAACAAAGTTATCATATGTTGGTCAATTGTTTTTAAGACCTTGCCCTGTCGCAAACAACAGTTCACGACTGGTTCAAGGAATTCCACTTTAGCAGATGGTCGTTAGAAGAAAATTACCGTATGATCATCAAGGGACCGTTATAACTGTCAAAACCATACCCAGTATTACGTCTCTTGTTGAAGATGATTTTGGGATAAGCGCTGATGAGATTAAGAACATAATAGGCATTTCATCGGGAAGCCTTAATAAAATCTAGCATGAAAACCAAGGTCTGTGGAAGCGTTCTGACCGGTGGGTGCCCCATCAGCGTGCTGAACATCAGAGGAGGGGCAGGGTTGAATGATGCACCCAATACTATAACGATTTTGATGAAGGGACAACAGCCAACATCTGGGACATCGCGACTTACATTAAAATATTTTTATGCGTGTTTGACCCAGAAGCCAAGCAGAAATCACCCGTTAAGATGTTCGAAAATGGGAACCTCTCAGTAAAAGATGGCTGCAAATAGATTACTAAAAAAAAACTACCAAACAAATAGTCGCCATGTTGTTTCTAAAAAAACTTCTTATAAGGCCTCAATTCCTCTTTTAGAGAAACGATCCACCACTGTAGTTTGAAACATAAACATTTGCTTATCCAAAAGCGCTTTGCATAATTATGCTGCACCTGCCCTGGTACTTACTGTCTCCTACTTTACCATGACAATGCAAGTGACCATACTGCTGCGGCTATTTTGGCATGGGTGCAACTTTTCCTGGTATACAAGGATTTCCTGTTTTTGAATTTTTACCTGAAAAGGAATTTCCTGTTTTTAAGACTTGTCAAGCAAGATCTTTGTGTGTCTACTGTATTTTACAAACACTTTATAAGCATATGTGATGGTGCATGGGAAAAACCTACATAAGTCGCTCAGAATATTTTGAGCAAAAGCCAAAAATAGCCAACAACCCCCCAAATATCAATGTTCTATTTATGGCATATGTATGTCTATTTTTATGTGTTCTACCAGTATCCACAACATGAAAGACAATTTTGAATGATTTCTGTTTTTATTTGATCGTTTTCTAAATCAGGTCAGTAGAAACAAAGAGGCAAAGTTGTATCTTCTATGCCCGATTTCTGCAGATGATCTATTTCGAATGCCAAACTTCAAATAATTATAAAATAAAAACTAGACAAGATAACTCAATTCGGTTTTCTGTATATTAACAAGGAATCTTTGCTCCACCATGAAAAAAATAAAATCTCAATGTATGCCAAAATTCCATTGTGTCGGGTTTTCCCATATGTATAAATTGTGGAAAAAGCTAACTAAAATACCTTCATAAATCAATTTTTCTTCAGCTGCAGAGGGACCTAGACCCCGGCCTTTCAGTTTTTTAATTTATTTGTGTAGTTGCTCCCATGTTTTGGACATCTGCAAGAAGCGACGGTTCAGGTGGTGACCCACCCATTTATTTCTGTGACTTGGCCCCTTGTAACTTTCCTATCATTTTACATGAAGCGACAGTCAAAGGTGAAGCAATTCCAGAAGGTTGAAAGTGCTCGAGGGTTAGCTTTGAAAAAGGATGATCAATAGACGATTTGTGGAAAAAAACTAGGGGAGAGCACTTCGTGAAGATTAGAGTTGATTACCTCGACCTACTCGGTCAAAACCATAGCAACCATGGCGGTGAAGCTTGAAACCGCAGGATGCGAGTCAGCGACTTGCAAACATTTTTTAAAATAGAAAAATGAGGGGTGGCCAGTACCCATAAACCGATAGAACTTGCAAAATGTGACGTAAAAATATAAATAAATGACATCAATTTTAGAATGACGCACGGTGTTCTAAGTGCTGTATGTCTACTCAAGCGCACGAAGCGAGAGTTGGGGATCTACCTGATGGTAGAGTAACTTCCCCTGTTTGACCGATTGAATTAGGCAAGATCACTCCCACACACCATGAAATTACTCCCCTGAATTATTTCTGAACAATTCCTATTGTGTGTGTACCAAGGAGGGATCATTTCCTATTGTGTGTGTACCAAGGAGGGATGCCTTAAAAAGGTGGACTATCCAGAAGTAGTGTACACCCTCCCTGTTTTCTGATTCTAACAACTTATCGAGACCCCTTTGTATCTATCACATCACTAAAAAAAAGAAAAAAGTTAAGGATTCATTTGCGTCTTGATTAAGTCTTTTTTAATATTGTATTCTTATATTCTTTCTTGTTTTATATTTTATATGGTTTTTTTATGATCATTGTTCTCTATTTTGATATTGTGATTAGTGTTTACTCTAACCAGGGTCTGTGTGTGGAGTCCATTGTTGAGAATGATAAAATTTTGTGCTATTGTTGTGTGGGTATTGTATGGATGGGTTTTCAGTGTTTCCCTTCACTATCCGTATGCTTTGATTAATATTATTATTATGCAGTTTTGCTTCAGATTAATTACCAGTAATTATATTAATAAAGCCAGGGAATGGGATTTGGACTTGAAGGTGATGGATTAATATTTATTACCCTCCCCCCCCCCCCCCCCCCTTCCAATCCCCACACCTGTTTTTGCCCTTGTCAGCAGTTTATTTTAAATACCCCCCTCCTCCCTCACACACACACATATACACACACACACACACACACACACACAACACAACACAACACAACACAACACAACACAACTCAACACACACACACACACACACACACATACACACACACATACACACACACACACACACACACACACACATGGAATCCACTTTAACTCAAAAATAGATAACTAAGAAAAGACTGGATAACTCATGACTTTTTTAGGTCCCATTTTAATCATTTTTATGCACAAAAAAGTCCCTTTTTTCCCTGAAAATATTGGCAATCTCAGACTATACATTTCAGTCTCTTCAATCAGATCTCCACTGTAATGAAAATGAAAAAGAAACACCCGAAGGTGCTGATAGGACCCAGAGACGCACCAGCCACGCCTGCCCTATCAACATGAGAGCAGCCCTCTGAGTTTAAATGTTGCAGATTGGAATGGATTGAAGGAGATTTGTTCAGGCTGAAATTGTTTGTTTGCCTGAGGCTGTTTGAATTGTTCACGAAATGCATTTGTGTCATGGCGTCTTTTCTGCAAAGAAGATGTCTCATTTCACGCCATAACATGTTATCAATGTTATTGATGATGCTCATGCATTCTCATGCTGTATTTTTTTAAAACATGGCAACACAGCACCCCACCCACCCACCCAAAAAAGGAAAAAAACCCACTTTGACAGTGTTCAAAAAAATGTTTTTTTAATATTTCAAATATTCATAATATTAACTATGCCACTACCCCCTCCCACCACACACTTTCATGATTATTCTTGAGTATTATTGTTGCCGGTCAATCTGTATTATTTGTTGATATTCACCCTCACCCTTCCTCTTTGCTACCATCCACACTACAATCTTTTCTTTAAAGCTTCTTCATGACCCATCTCCATTCTCTAGTTATTGTTGGCAGTCTTGTGAATTATGTGCAGTAGTCATGTGATGAGGTATAGAGTGAGCGGTCCATAACAACAGTTTATGAAATGATTCATTCCTGCCAGCTAAATGTGTAAACCACGTAAAAATCAACATTTTATGACATATTTTCCACATGCTAAGGTTTAAAAAAAAAAAAAAGATTTTTGTTCTGTTTGAACTTTAT
>JAGGCT020002116.1:20000-25000 GCA_017654935.2 Phymorhynchus buccinoides
TATAAATTTGGTAAAGAAAGTTTCAACTTGTATTTGTTTTTTTAATGTCAGTATTATAGGGAAAAAATTAGAGCTTTCTTCATGGTCAACGGTGCTTGTGTAGTAAGCCTTGCATGCTGTTTCGTCATTGTTTATTTCGCATGCTATGAAGTATGATACTGCTACACTACATCTTTCTCTCTCTCTCTCTCTCTTATTGTTAACATCTTTTTCGTTTTGTTCCTTGATTTTATTTCAAGTGCACTTTTAATCCTGTTGTGGGCAAGAGCTATGTTGTATGCTTGCCATTTGTATTTGTAATTTTGAGAATGCATGCTTTTTATGCTTTTTTAAAAACTGTTTTCTAACTCTGGTTACCGGTATGCCCTTTGCACTTTTGTTTTTAATTTCTGTGTAAATCCACTTTGATATTTTTTGGTTGTGTTTGTTTAGTGGTGTGGGTAGCTGATAGTTTTGGTGTCATTGTATAGATACTATTTTTACATCATTGTATCATATTATTTATATCCCTTGTATTAAGTTGTAATATGTTGAATGAATTGAATCCAAATGAAATCAGGTCTATGAAAATGTTGCTGATATGAGTTCATTTAGCGATCTTGATCATAATTTTTTTTTGAAATGAAAAAAACACCTGTTTATGTTTTGTTTCATTGGTCCAAGTGAGCAATTTACTCAAGTTATTGAATTTTTTTTTTTAAATCAAGAAGAGAATTCTTAAAAGGAATCTAGACTAAGCCCATTTTGGACAGTATGTTATATTGTTAATGCTCATTTAATTAAGGTGTACTTACTACTTTTGTTAGGACTTAGATTTTGTTTGGTTTCAATTGAATTATAAATGCATCCAGTTTCTTTATTATAAATGTAGAAATTGATAATGCAAGATTAAAAGCATATTGAGATTTCTGCTCTTGTTTATCAATTTATGCTTATTGACTGAAAGACTTGAAATAATATGTTTTTATTGGTGCCACATATTTACATGTTTATCTGATACTTTTTTTGAAAGGGCTGTTTCGGTTTTATTCATTATTTTACAGAACTGTCTCTACTGAAGTTTTGTATGAAGGTTTTGTTTCATTTATATTTCGTTTTTACAATTAAAACATTGATTTCGGACTCCAGTCTTACATTTCATTTTTTGATTGAAAATGTTTCTTGCCATTTTTTGTTTGAAAGGTTAAGTTCATTTTCACTCCTTTTTTTCTTTCTTCTTCTTCTTCTTCTTCTTCTTCTTCTTCTTTTCTGTTGAGGCTTTGAACTGAAGGTTTCTGCCTTAGCTTGAAAATAAGCCAGACTGCTTTTTCTTATCATTAATTGGGACATTGTTTGAATATTGGGATTTAGATGCACAGTGAAATATTTCCCATAGGAGCTTGCGCATGCTTTGATGGGTCATTTTTAGCTTTGGTGCTTGAAGTTAAGCTTGCCTAGCTAGACTAAGACTGTACGCTTGACGCAATTTCTGCACCCAAATAATGAAAAACATGTTAATATAGATGGAAAAATGTTTACATTCAAATTTTGCAGATTCTTTCTGACACTATTAAAGCACAAACCTAAACAACAAACAAACAAACAAACAAGCAACCTTAAAAGAACAGAACCATCGACGCATTAAAATGTTTTCATTCGCAGAATTACAGCATATTGTTATAGGAAAAAATACAGGCCTTTCCTTTTGTAGGGTTAAGTATTTATTGTTTACAATTTTCACACACGCACGAGAATTCTGATCGCTTCTCGGCCTTTTGGCTAAGACAGTGATTCAGGAACATAAATTTTTGTTTATCCCCTGGTTTGTTTGTTCAGCCCGTCGTACATGGCGAAAGCCGATACGCAACGTTAAACTGAACTTCCACCACACACGCACACGCACGCACGCATGTACACATACACACAGACAGACAGACATACAGACAGACAGAGAGAGAGAGGTGGTGGGGTGGGCATGGGGCCAACATAAGCAGAAGTGATTGTGTGGACAGATATATCTATTTTTTATGCTCCCCCAACCTCCCCTTTTGTATTCTGCTGTCTCTTTTACATTTGGCTGGCTTGTTCCTTTCTTGTTTGAGTGCTGTATGATAATTTGAGCCTTTCTCCTCCCCTTCTATTTCCCTCTCTTTTGCTCTTCTCTTATCCATGTTTTGTTTGAGTGCTTGAAACAGAGCATTGATAATTTATTGGAAGCAGATCCATTTCACTTTGACATCCCTGATGTGTGTGTGTGTGTGTGGTGTGTGTGTGTGTGTGTGTGTGTGTGTGTGTGTGTGTGTGTGTGTGTGTGTGTGTGTGAGAGAGAGAGAGAGAGAGAGAGAGAGAGAGAGAGAGAGTAATGCTTGTCCATATCTGTCATTCCACTGCAGTTACTTTTATTTTAGCACTCATCTTTTTCTTCTCTCTTGTTTTCTTTTCACACCTACCTTGGTTTGCCAACCCAGAATTTTGTTTTGTTTTTAAAAGGATAGGTATAATTAGTATATTTTTAGCTTCCTACCTAGCCAGAGTTGTGTGTATGTACGTGGATGTGGATCAAGCAACGTAAGGGGCGTGCAATCATGAGTGTATCTTAGACAGCTAACACGGTTGGTAGTATGTAAATTAGGCTAAGCAGCCAAATTGTTTTGATAGTTTAGTCTAGTTTATATACTACTACCCGTGTTGACTAAGACACACTCATGATTACATGCCAAGGAGATTGAGAAATTGTATGTGATTGTTGGAGATTTTGTGAGAGAGAGAGAGAGAGAGAGAGTGTGGGTGAGAGAGAGAGAAAGAGTGTGTAACTGTAAGAGAGAGAGAGAGAGAGAGAGAGAGAGAGAGAGAGAGAGAGAGTGTATGGGTGGGTGTGAGAGAGGGAGAGAGAGAGTGTGGGTGAGAGAGAGTGAGTGAGAAAGTGGGTGAGAGAGAACACTGAACACTGAAATGTTTAATGCATATTGGCCATGGGCCACAATACATGTTAGGGGAAGCGGATCGGCTACAGGAATCATATTATCAAAGTAACTTGTCAGCTTTCCTCCCAATATTTCTTTTAACATTTTATAATCGATAATAAGAACTAACAAAATAACTCTAGATGCTGATAGAGTCAAACTATAACATAAATGTGGGTGTGAGAGAGAGAGAGAGAGAGAGAGAGAGAGAGAGAGAAGAGAGAGAGAAAGAGAGAGTGTGAGAGAGAGAGAGAGAAAGAGAGAGAGAGAGGGTGAGAGAGAGAGAAAGAAAGAGAGAGAGGGTGAGAGAGAGAGAGAGACAGAGAGAAAGAAAGAGACAGAAAGAGAGAGAGAGAGAGAGAGAAAGAGGGTGAGAGAGAGAAAGAGAGAGAGTGAGTGAGAAAGAGAGTGGGGGTGAGAGAGAGAGAGAGAGGGAGAGAGTGCGAATGGACGAAGGGCTAACAGGAGGAAGGTCAAACAGAACTTGAAAGGAAGAGATTCATCGATTGAACCATTTTGTTTCCATTTTTCTTTACGCCTTTCTTCCCTTTCCATTTTANCCCCCCCCCCCCCCCCCCTGTTGTCCACAACCTCTCTCTTTGTGCTATGGGGTTTCATCACGAGGCCATTTCTAAATGCATTTGAAACAGGTTTAATTAATTGGAAAATAATTGAATCTGTAGTAGTAGTAATTAGGGCTAGAAGTGGGCCTCGCGGCCCTTTTACGCCCTTTCTCGTTTGTGACTTTGATTTGTTTCAAGGTGGCTTGCTTTCTACAGCTAAACTATAAAATGTAACAAAAATATGGAATGGACTTTTTCTTCTTATTTATTTATTTTATTCATCGAAAGTAGTATAATAAAAAAAATTGACATCATTGTGTCGTTGTCCAGAAGATTTTTGAATATATTTATGTTACGGTGCAGCCTTAATGTTAGTCGGCAAATTATTCCAGTATTGAACAACTCGGTTAGAAAAGTAAAACTTGTGAATGTTAGTAACTGATCGTCTTAAAAATAACTTCTCTGTACTATTTCATGACACATCTGAGGGGGGAAGAAACAAAACAAAAAGCTCAACATTTGTCAACATTTCCATTTATAAAAATACTTTTTGTTTGTGGCTCAAGCCACAAACCTATAACTCACTTTGTCAGTCGGTCGGTCTGTCTGTCTGTCTGTCGGTCTGTCGGTCCAAAATTGTCGCACATTTTGACAAAATTGTCGCACTTCAAATCGAGGCTACACTTCAAATTGAGGCCGCTCTTTAAAATGATGTATTTTAAAAGCGTACAAAATAATAAACATACGTAATACAGACACTACAACAGACACGACGAGTATGCGGTGCTTCTTTTGATGAGTATAAGTAGGATACATAGTTTTAAATGTTTTCCAAAAGATATAAAAAGTTACGAAATGGTGCAGAGATAACATTCTGGTTTACAGATTAAAATTATTGAAAAGCCAGGGGAGGTGACTCATGATTAGAGTGGTAAAAATAGACCGCGTGCCACAAACTATTGCGATTTCGCGCTTGTTTAATTATAAAGTATAATGTCAAAGTATAATAATTAAATTTATTCTGATATTTCAATTTTTTAATCTTTGTCAAGACTTCCAGAATCAGTCACACTCCCATTGCTAATGTTATATAAACCAAATTACACCAACAGTGAACAAACAGCAGGCAAAAAAAATTAAAAAAAATTACTGTTTCATGTTATAGTTGTGACAAAAAGGTTGTAGTGATGGTTTGTTGAGATACGAGGCTGAACTTTTGCCACCCTTCCCCAGTACCCCCGCTTTATGAGGTATGTATGTAATTGTGCACACGCAAGCAATACCCATACACTCACATACCCATACGCATGCACACTTGCATTAGTGCATATTAACATGCAGGCACACGCACACACGTACGCACGCATGCACTCACACACTCTTTCTCCCACCCGAGTCTCTCTTTTCTCTCTCTCTCTCTCTCTCTCTCTCTTCTCTCTCTCTCTCTCTCTCTCTCTCTCTCTCTCTCTCTCTCTCTCTCTCTCTCTCTCTCTCT
>JAGGCT020002117.1:0-62462 GCA_017654935.2 Phymorhynchus buccinoides
GTGTGGTGGGAGCAGCCCAGATTTCACAGAGACTCATCATCATGGACGTCCCTCGGGTCCGAGGAAGACATTCTCGCTGTGCCTTCATCGGTGGATGCTGCATGTGGCTAGGGAGACCAAACTCAGAAGCGTGCATGCGATTGCAGGCGGGACATGGAACACCAGCTGTGACAGGGACTTCTCTGTGATGCCGCTCTCATGCTGTTGCCAGGCGCGGCCGACGATCGTCTTCAAAACTCTTCACTGTTCTCCTGGTCAGGGCACGGCAGCTGGTTCTGTTGGCTTGCGAGCAGCTTCCGAAGCTGGAGCCCTGCCCACTTGAGGTTGGCCTTGAGATTGTCCTTGTATTTCTTCTTGGGGCGACCCTGCTTGCGGCTGCCTTGCGTCAGCTCACTGTAGAGAAGCTGACGAGGGATCCAGGACTCCTCCATGCGGATGACATGACCAGTCCAACGAAGCTGAACTTGGAGCATTCTAGTCTCTGAGACTAGAAAGCATAGAAAATACCAAACACACACTACACACATGCACAACACGCTACGCACCTAAAGGCCACATCCAGCACACTCCAGCCAACATCTCTCGCCCTGATGTTTTTCAGCGGTTTGAACTGGTCCTGTTCAGTGTTGTAGATCCTCACTTGCTGGTCTGCGCACAACAAAGATTCCAATTCAAAACTAAAACCATGCAATAGTCAGATTTTACTAGCTTTAGACAGACATCTGGGTGTGGGTTCATGCATCTAAATACATGTCACGTGACCACATACGGATGCGCAAATTTCTTGGGTCCATTTCTAAATTTGATCAGTAGCACGAAAAGAAGCTTCACATCAAGTTTCATGCCTTTGTCCAAAATGTCCAGTTCCAGTCGCCTAGCTCCTGTACACTACAATGCTCCATGACCTGAATAATACACGGTTAATATGGGTGTAGAGTGGCACAGAGGCGACGCGTTCGCCTTGTGTTAAGCAAACCCGAGTTCGAAACTGGGTACAGGGGATTTTTTCCTCTCACTCTGCACTACGCCTGACAGTCTGAACTAGGCCTTACGGTCTTAGGATCTGTTATCTGTTATTTTTGTGTGACTGATGAGGAAGGAAGGGAGGGGGGTACATTTTGACCAAATGACAACTTTTTCGTTGCCACTGGGTTTAACGTGTGCTAAGTGCATGAGCACACAGGACCTCGGTTTATCGTCTCATCCGAAAGACTCCACGTTCAGACCGCAAGGCCTAGTGCAAAGTGAGAGGAAAAATCCCCTGTACCCAGGTTCGAACTCGGGTTTACCTGACACGAAGCGAAGGCGCTACCACTGTGCCACTCTACACTGTGCTAAACTTCTAAACACGGGACAAATGAACTGACCTTGGCACGCTGTGAGGAAGATGTTGCCGGACTTGGAGAAGGTGCCACAGAACACCTTGTGATGGTAGGAGGCCAACCTGTGATACTTGTTGGGCAGAAACCTGCACAGGGGTCAAAGTTCAAACCAATGCCCTCATCTTGCTTCATCGGCATACTCACAAAGTAGCAATTTCAAACAACAGACTAAAGTTCTAAGCGCTTCATTAGTGCATCATTCCTGAAGTAAAGCAAGTTCAGAAACTTGTTGTGATCCTTTTGTATCGTAAAACTGGACTATAAGACGCACCTGTGTATAAGCCGCATCCCTTGAATTGACAAAAGATTAGGTATTTATCCACATATAAGCCGCACCAGTTTATAAGCCGCAGAGAAAATTGTATGTGCACAAACCAACATAAATATAGAAATTCTCCTATCAGAACATGAGTATTTAATGTTCTCAGACACTTTAAACATGAGATTTGAATCTATTGATTACCAAAACCAGTTTTGAGTCTAAATAAGCCCAAAACAGGCTGAAGAATGTGGCCCAAAACAGATTTAATCATACTGATAAATGTAGAATGGAAAAAAATCCACAGATAAGCCGCATCAGTCTATAAGCCGCTTGGGCCAAAGTTGAGGAAAAAAGTAGCGGCTTATAGTCCGCATTTTACGGTAATCAGATAATTAGGCCTGGTACACAGTACATTCGGATTTTCCGCATGGAAATAATCAATAAGAAAAAAGAAAGAAGGAAACAAATATACGGATTAGGGGAAATTCGGACACATGCGTATATTTTTTCCCTTCTTTCTTTGACTTATTTACGGATTGCGCATGGGTTTCCGTGCGGAACATCCGGGTGTATGTGTACACGGCCTTATAGTTAAACAGCAATAAATTTAAACAAGAGACTAAAGTTCTAAACACTTCACGATAACTGAAACACAGTTAGCTTTAATTAGACACTAATTTTTGTCTAATCATGGAAATCTGAACAAAGCAATCACCTGTCTCCTCAGACACCGCATTCAAAGGTCATGTAGGAATCAAAATAAAGTTCAAAAGGTTGCCATGATTAAGGTAAAGGCCAGCAAAGAACTTCAGGTACAAATAGAGTAAGGTATAACAGTAGACTCTGTGTCAACATGGCTAATAGACCATTTTCGGAGAAAAAACAACTAGGGGAGAGCACTTCATGGAAATTAGAGTTGCTTACCTCCATTACTCGATCAAATACCATAGCAACAATGCAACAATGGCGTCGAAGCTTGAAACCGCAGCATGCGAGTCAGTGACTCGCAAACATTTTTTTATAAAAATTAGGGGTGGCCAGTGGCCACAAACTGATAAAACTTGCAAAATGTGACGTAAAAATATAAATGACATAAATCTTTAGAATGACGCACGGTGTTCTAAGTGCTGTATGTCTGCTCAAACACACGAGTCGATAGGCTACGAGAGCTGAAGGTAGAGTGACTTCCCCTGTTTGACCGATTGAATTAGGCAAGATCACTTCCACACACCATGAAATTACTCCCCTTAATTATTTCCGAACAATTCCTATTATCCAATGTGCTGAGACCATAAAAAGCAAATGAAAATGCAAAAAAACACCAATTTCTTTTATTGCGTTATGCACCATAATGGAGGCAGGGGTCAAGCAATGAGCCAAAATAGCATCTCATTTCTGACATTTGAAACGTATGGCACATTGCATTAGCTTTGTTTTTACTCATGGTCAGACTTGGTATTGCAGTACCTCCAGGATCTGCTCCAAGCAATGAATGATGGTTGTGGTGGTTGGTTGATGGTTCATCTCACATGTGCTCTGTGTAGCCGAGTGGACGTTAAACCCAACTTTCATTCACGGCAAAATGTAGCATCGTGTGCGAACAGTAATACAGCATAATCCACATCCCAGTATACAGACTTACACGCAAGCATGAACCATGAATACATTTTGTCGTGAATGAAAGTTGGGTTTAATGTCCACTCGGCTACAAAGAGCACATGTGAGACGAACCATCAACCAACCACAACAACCGTCATTCATTGCTTGGAGCAGATCCTGGAGGTACTGCACTACCAGACACAGACACAGATATACACACACACACACTCACACACACACACACACACACACACACACACACACACACACACACACACACACTATTCAATTCAGTTTCAATTTAATAATAATCCTTTGAGTTTGACCCCTCCTGGGGGCATGGAGGATAAACAGAATATAAAACAAGTGGCCACAAGCAAAAGAATAAACACACACACACACACACTCACTCACACTCACACACCACACAGACATTCTTACCTTCCATTCACGAGACACTTATCTCCCAGAGAGAAGTGTTGCCTGCCAGCCATGCCTATCTCCCTCTGCAATCAACAACAGCAACCCTGAATTGGCCCGCTTTCATCTTCATCTTTAGCTTTGTCTCTCTCTAGTATGTCATTTTATTCCCGTGCATTGCTCACGAAAGTGTGTGTGTGTGTGTGTGTGTGTGTGTGTGTGTGTGTGCGTGCGTGTTTGTGGTGTGTGTGTGTGTGTGTGTGTGTGTGTGTGTGTGTGTGTGTGTGTGTGTGTGTGTGTGTGTGTGTGTGTGTGTGTGTGTGTGTGCGTGTGTGTGTGTGCGTGTGTGTGTGTTTGTGGTGTGTGTGTGTGTGCGTGTGCGTGAGTGTTTGTGGTGTGTGTGTGTGTTTGGGGAGGGGGAGGGAAGACAGACGTGTGTGTTTTTCCCCCCCTAACTCTGCTTTTATTGTTTGTTCACGACATGCATGTGTGTGTGTGTGTGTGTGTGTGTGTGTGTGTGTGTGTGTGTGTGTGTGTGTGTGTGTGTGTGTGTGTTTCTTTTTTCCCGATACACTGTTCATGGAATGTCATTATGTCATGTCTATGCAGACCTGCCTACTTGGAATTTTCCCAATCAGTAGCCCAGCCATCAATTTTCAATAGCATGGCAAATTTTTCCGTAGCATCCACAAACAACGGCAATCGATTTGTTCTCTTCCTGAGCCGAAACATACTGCTTAATATGTTTCGCCGATTGAACGTGTTGACGGCAATCGTCTCTACCGCCATGATTCACAGAGAAGTCTGCATGGCAGAGGTTGCACTGCAGCGAGCATGGTTCGCACCGAGTCAACTTCTGACGATGCAAGGCTACTCCTCCGTGTAAGCTATTTTAAAAACCTGTGCGGCAGGCCAATGTGTTTTTTTAGAACAAGATGGTGTGCCAGATGATTTTCGTTTTCTGGTTTGGGTTCGTTTTTCTTCGTTTGAAACATCTCCCGAATCGCTACTGCTGCTGGAGTCCGCCATTTTTTTCAGAGAAAGTAATAAGAACGCATGCGCAGTCACTTTGATAAAAACGGAAGTGACTAGGTTATTGTGCTTGACACGGCGTCTGCTCTTAGAAACCGACAAAACCGGGAACGGCATAAGCAAAAATAAAATGCAGCGGCAATTTGTTTTTTCCGTAGCAACGTTAAGGTTGCCGTAGCTCCGTAGCAAAGCTTTATTTTTCGTAGCTGCTACGGCCAAATCGTAGCAGTAGGCAGGTCTGTCTATGTATGGTGTAGGCGAGTGAAAGGGGGAGGGGGTGGGGGGAGATGGCGCGTGCTTTTGCTTTTTACTTTATTAAAGCGTGTTAAATTGATTTTTTATGTTTGTTCTTGATATTATGTAGCTATGCTTTTTTTTCTTTCTCCAAATTTGTAAAGCGCTCTGAGGATGACTTTTTTCATCAAAGAGCGCAATATCGTCGCCCACATGCAAAAGAGACGTAAGTTAAAAGAAGTCACTTCACATGAGGAATGGAAAACTCAACAGTTTGGTAATTTCAGGTCAAATTACGTCTTTTTGTGTGTGTTAGTTTGGGTTCCTACTCGGACCCATAAGGCAAATAAAAAAAATAAAAAAAATAAAAAGGAACAGAAAATGACCTAAGGGGAATTTTCGACAAGCTCACTGCTTGTCTTCCTCAACCCATACTGGCTGGCAGTTGTGGGGGCTGTTGGTTTTGTCCACTGAGTTGTTTTCATTTGCAGTGTGATTGATGTTCAGTAGAGAATTGTAAATGGGGGGTAAGTCATATCCTTGGTCTCTGTTTAGGCTGGGTTTTCTTTCTCTGATCTCAATGACTTCTTTTACTTTTCTTCTTGTGAACTGTGACTCACCAGTAAGCAGGCATGGGAATTGTCAGAGAAAAAACTCTGAAAAAACTAAAAAAATCTGAAAAGCCCCCCCCCCCTCATTTTGACAGCGTAAAATCATAAAAATTCAAGTATTTTTTCGCGGAAATCTTTTTTTTCCCCGCGGAAATCCGCGAATAATTCCCATGCCTGAGTAAGGATGGTTGTTTGGAATTTGTGTGTATGGTGAGTGGTAGTTGTCAGGTGTTACATAGTGTGGTCTCAGGGGGCGAAGCGAGTTTAGAAGTAACCAAAGTGTGGTGTGCACACAGATTTACTTCCACACCTGCCTACCCCCAATTTCTTTTTTAGGTACTCCACGAAATAAAATTCCGTACTTTTTCTCAAAATTCCGTATTTTGCAAGGAGACCCAAAAACGGAACATTACAGAACATTAAACCGCCATGCGAAATGATGAAAAACACTCGATTTTGACCGATCTTAGAAGACCTTAAGTTCAAATTTTTGCCGTATTAATTTTCCATTTACCGTACTGCAGTACTGGGGCTCAAAATCGTGTACAAAATACGGAAAAATCGTATGGGTAGGCAGGTCTGTACTTCCCTTGAAACAAATTCATCAAATTGACAGCTTTACATTAATTCCGGCCATATATGGGTGAAATGACTTGAATTAGTTAATCTTTTAAATGATATAAAATTCAAAAACCAACTCGTTATTTTGTGCTCAACTGAATGAGTTGAAAGCAGCCACATGACTGTCGGTTACAGGTGCATTTTGTCTGTTGGCTAACATATTAGCGACGTGTCGGCAACTGTAAACTTGGGCATTCCCATGGGTGCTCCTGGGAAATTTCAAAAATCCTGCAAGGCAGGTGTCCAGGGGCCGCCCAGTTAACAACTTGACCTAAACAATCCTAAAAATATAAAGTTCCTGGTAAAGGCATGTAAATATTTATCTAAACGAAAGTGAACAAGGTTGAATACTCTCTTTCTAATGAACTCCCCTCTTTGTTCAATTTCGTTTTCTCCTCTCTTGGCCTCACTATTTCATTCTTTAAATATTTATCTGTATTCATTTCTTTAATATTCTACACATGAGAGAAACCGAAAAAAACGTTTACAAATAGGAAATTCGTTGCTTCTCAAATTCTCATAATCTGGTGACGCCAGTTCCAGGCTATAAAAAAAAATCCTGCATTTCAGGACATCCTGAAAGCAGGAGCATCCATGCCAGTGATTCCTAGTATTCTAGCGGTGTGTCGCGAAAAAGTTCAAGAGGCACCAACCCGACTCATGAGATGCGCCAGCGTAGGAATGGCAGTGTGCTGCGAAAATGTTCAAGAGGTACCAACCCGACTCATGAGATGCGCCAGCGTAGGAATGGCGGCGTACGTTCGTCTGTGCCGGGCCCATCGGCCCGAGTCGCTCAGCACCTGCTGCTTGATGAAATTGGTCTGGGAAAAAAATAGAATGAAAAAAAAATAATATGCTGGCTAGGCTATTATAACTCACATGATGTCTGTATACCAGTTTAACATTAATTAGGCTTCTCAACTATAAACCAATGTCAGCCCAGCCCTCCACAACAGCAGTCGCCTCCTCTGCTATCTGAAAGCACTGGTGGGACATGACTGACTGACACACACAGAACAATTTATCTCTTGATGTATACATAAGCGAAACATCTCTCTGTCTATGTCTACACCTTTAGCACTTTCTTTCCATCTCTCTGACTCTATATGGCTCTGTGTGTGTCACTTTCTTTCCATCTCTCTGACTCTATATGGCTCTCTGTGTGTGTGTGTGTGTGTGTGTGTGTGTGTGTGTGTGTGTGTGTGTGTGTGTGTGTGTGTGTGTGTCTCTCTCTCTCTCTCTCTCTCTCTCTCTCTCTCTCTCTCTCTCTCTCTCTCTCTCTCTCTCTATGTCTGCATCTCTCTCTCTCTCTCTCTCTCTCTCTCTCTCTCTCTCTCTCTCTCTCTCTCTCTCTCTCTCTCTCTCTCTCTCTCTCTCTCTCTCTCTCTCTCTCACACACACACACACACACACACAAACACGTGTAAACAGACACACACATAAATACACACACACATGTAAGCCTAAACATACACACACACACAGACACACAAACTACTCTCACACACACACACACATGCACACACACACACACACACACACACACTACACACACACATGCACACACACACACACTATTAATTAGCACCAGTAAGCGCCTGAATAAATTCATTGATCATTGATGGCTAATTTATTATCATTTCAGCCATCCAGAGATCAATACTCACATCAATATTGGACACATCTGGGCTGTTGTCTCCTGAAATCAAATCAATCATGCCTTGACCACGTGTGTGTGTGCTGAGAGAGAGAGAGAGAGAGAGAGAGAGAGAGAGAGAGAGAGAGAGAGAGAGAGAGAGAGAGAGAGAGAGAGAGAGAGAGAGAGAGAGAGAGAGAGAGAGAGAGAGAGAGAGAGAGAGAGAGAGAGAGAGAGAGAGAGAGAGAGAGAGAGAGAGAGAGAGAGAGAGAGAGAGAGAGAGAGAGAGAGAGAGAGAGAGAGAGAGAGAGAGAGAGAGAGAGAGAGAGAGAGAGAGAGACAGAGAGAGAAAGAATGAATGAAGAAGTTTAACTCTTCCAGCGCCATCGTTTTTGTTATGTTCTTGGTTGTCCGCAGACCTGTTTACCCCCTACACAAGTCTTGAGTAGTCTGGGTAGCTAAAATGAGTAGTTTGGGCTAAAAATGTGTAGTTTTATTCATTAAACCATCAATGTTCACTGAAAATGAGTAATTAGAGCATTATTTTTAAATTTGAAGAGTAGTAGAGGTCCAAATTGAGTAGAATACTACTTGAAAAGAGTAGAGTAAACAGGTCGGTATCCGTTACATCTCAACTGACTAAAGGGAAGTAACTTTTTTTTTTTTTAGTGTACATGCATTGCTTTAATGGCAGAAACTGTGACAAAACCTCTATATAAAAAAAGACAAACACGTGGCGGGGTGCTTGGCAGTGAATGTCTTAGCATTTGGTTGGAGTGTAAAGTGATGCCTTGGGCGAATATATTCGCCCATGGTGCTAGAAGAGTTAATGAATACAGGAAATGATAAATAAATTTGTTTATTGCTTTAAAGCTTAAGGCCTCGTACACATCGAAATCTCATGCGCAATCCGTAAATAAGTAAAAGAAAGAAGGGTAAAAATGTTTGGATTAGCGGAAATTTGGACACGTGCGCAAATTTTGTCCCTTCTTTCTTTTACTTATTTGCGGATTGCTCACGGGTTTCTGCACGGAATCTCTGCATATATGTGTACACGGCCTTAAAGCCCAATCAGCAAATGGTGCAATGCACAGCATAATAAACAACATAACAACAACAGGGCGATAGACCTACAATCATTTTTTATCTCAATAGAATTAAGGAGAGACAGAGGAAGAGACACAGAGACAGAGAGAAAAGGAGAGAGAGAGGGGGGGAGAGAAAGAGAGAGAAACACACACAGTGACACGCAGAGAGAGAGAGAGAGAGAGAGAGAGAGAGAGAGAGAGAGAGAGAGAGAGAGAGAGAGAGAGAGAGAGAGAGAGAGAGAGAGAGAGAGAGAGAGAGAGAGAGAGAGAGGGGGGGGGGCAGAAACACAGATGAGAGACAGAGAAAATATGTTTGTGCAGAGGCAGACAGACAGACAGACAGACAAATATACATGAGGAAGACATGCAAACAGAAATTGGGACAGAGAAAGAGAGGAGGACAGACTTACTGAATGATAAAAAGGCAAAGAGATGACAAGTAAGACCGCATCATTATGAGTTTGAGGTGGTATTAGCACTTAAGTTCTGCTGAGTGGCAGGCAGCAGAAAGGGCAGCACAGTCATCCTCCCTCACCACGGGTGTTGGCTGACTTGGCATGCGGACGGGGCGACGTATGGTGACTTGGATGATCTCTGCAGTCGCCAATGCCCAGTAGTGTTCCGGGTACACCGGAGGTGAGGGCCTCTACAGGGGAGGATCACATCAGCCCGCAGAGACTGTTTGACTCGAAGTGTGTCTCCCGCCGTGTGTCGACGACACCGGCATCCCGGTATGGAGAAGGCCGCCTGGTGGTCCTGAAGACGGCCTTTGGGAGAGGGGCTAGCAACCAGCAACCACGGACAAGTACAGCGGGTATTGGGATCGACGGCCTATAGGCTGTCTCACAATGCTTCGAACAACCAACGGGCTGTCTCACAATGCTTCGAACAACCAACGGGCTGTCTCGCAATGCTTCGAATAACCTACGGGCTGTCTCACAATGCTTCGAACAACCTACGGGCTGTCTCACAATGCTTCGAACAACCTACGGGCTGTCTCACAATGCTTCGAACAATCTACGGGCTGTCTCACAATGCTTCCCGCGACGACGATGCTGATTCCACCCTAAGCATCAAGGACAGGAGTAAAGCCCAGACTCAAGACTCCGTCCGAATGAATGATCCAATCTGAGACGGCGAACTCCAACGTTCAAGGGCCTGCAATGTCATCAGAATCATACACGACGGCTGCCACGTCTAGACCACTGTCTCATCGGCCATTTCATCAACTTCATTTCCCCCCCTCGGGAAGACCTTGCCGTCTTCAGGAATATCATCCATAAGAGTCTACGACTGATTGGACGCTAATCTAATCTTCACCACGAGTAAGACAGACAGACAGACACACCTGCAGACAGACAGAAGGGACAGTGGGAAAATAACAGAGGGTGGAAAGATACAGAGAATCAGACAGATCAACAAAAAATAAGACAATGACTCTGAGACTGAGAGACAGAGCCACTTACTGGCAGGGGGTCGTGAAGGTCCGACAAACTCGATGTCGTCGTCATCGGAGTCATCATCATCGTCGTCATCGTTGGTGATGAAACGGATCTGACCACTGCAACAACCACAAAGCCTGTACATTTTGTATGATTCCTCTGCTGCAAGTAGGGCAACAAATCCATTATTAACAATAACAATCACAAAGCCTGTACATTTTGTGTTGTCGTTGTTGTTGGCATACCCTGGCTAAAAGACTCCAGGGATCATCCCAACAGCCGAAGCACTTGCACACATGGTACAAATGCACCAGCTAGGGATGAGAACATTACGAGTGTGACCGTTTTTGATTACCCCGCCATGTGGGCAGCCACACTCCAACTACGGAGGATTTTGGAGACTGATGATGTTATGCTAGAAGCTTGCCATGGCAAAAGACAATCCCCGCATAACTATGCAGAGCATAACAACATTTTGATGTAGCCTTGGTGTTCTAGCCTATCTCAATTGGTCTGACACACACAGCCTTAAGCCAAGGCGAACATTTTACGTGATTCCTCTGAGTGAAAGGCAAGAGAGCCATTGATTCGATTGAACTGAATTGTAAACATTTGTATAGTATTGACATTGATTATTATGTCGTATTGTGTTGCATTGTATTACTATTATATTGTATTATTTCAACAGTCACCTTTATTTTGTGAAATTTGGACTGCACTACTTGTCCTATGCCTAAAATCAAAAGCAGGGTTACGCTCTATTTTTTAGTGCATGTATTATGTTCACCTAATTAAAGAACATTTTTATTACAAATGCAAATTCCTAACTTTCCATACCCGGTAAATCATTCAAATCTGACCTATAAACAACTTTTTCAATTGATTTTCGCAAACCAATCAATATATAAACAGACAAAGAAAGACACTTTTTAACTGACGATCTTCAAGGAAGCGGTCAACACAATCTGCTCTGTCATGTTTTTAACTCATTCCACCCTGCAGTGCAGACAGAAGCCACCAGTGCCTGCGCCTCACAAATTGTCGGGCAGAGACCTCAGTTTACTTTCCTTATCAATTTGGAAACTATTAACGACTAAAATATGTTTATTCTGAAGCTGTTTCCATCAGAATGATCACTAAACTCGTAGCGCGATTTTAAATCATTTGCAAGCACTTCATTGTCGTTTATTTTGTGTGTGTGTTTTGTAATAATAAAACTAGTAGCTCTCTCTCAGAACCTGTAGGCTGGGAGTGCAGCTCGCAAGGCCAACGAGTAGTGCACGAAGGGTTAATATTGTTCACATACAGACAATGAGAACGTTTGATAGTGTTGCTCACATATATATATATATACAGACACGACACAAACACATGAAATAACCCAGTCGCAACAAAGAGTTGTCAACTGGTCAAAACTTACCCCCCCTCCCCCCACCACCACCACTCCCCCTTCCCTCTCTCTCTCAGTCTCTGTGAGTCATACGTACACACACACAAAAAAGCAGCATGCAAAGAGAAAAAAAAGAAAGAAAAAGACTGGGTGGCCCAGTACTAGTTGTCCAAACTAGAAAATAGCACAGTACAATACAATACAATGCAAAACAATACAATACTGAGAGAAAAACGTACGAACAAAAGTTGCAACAAGATCTATCACTCACTTTCGGCGCCTGTACGATAAATCTTGCTCTACACCGCAAGCTCTCTCTCGTTCCCCTTTACTACCACGAATACCAAATCTGACACCACCAGTGTCCATGGAAACAACGCTGCTAGCAGTAGCAACAGCATCCATAGGAACCCCATCCTTAGAAACCATACTGCCGGCAGTAGCATGAGCAGTGCTGCTAGAAACATCACGGTCAACAGCAGCATTGGTATCCTTAGAAACCGTACTGCCAGCAGTTTCACCACCAGTATCCATGGACAGAAACGTTGTTAGCAGTACCACCCACAGTGTTCATAGGAACACCACTAACACTTATACAGTGGAACCTCCCTTATAAGACCTCCCAGTATAAGACTTCCTCTCATATCAGACCTACTTCTCTGAGACATTGGCCTTCTTTGTAAGTATTAAAATTACCTCCCTTATAAAAACCCTCCCTTATAAGACCTCATTTTGGATGATTTTTTAAGGTCTCATACTGTACTACATGTACCACTGTAGTTCCACTGTACTACCAGTAGTATCATCACTCCTCAAAGAAACTGTCAGGATTATCAACAAATCTTCTTCTAAGAGCAACAAAAAAGGTATAATTTTCCCTTTATTTTGTATATATATATTTTTTTTATGATTAATATTTTATCTTCCAATCATGTGAGAAAGCTGGTTGCAAATTGCAAAGATTTCTTTTGGCAAAAAACGCAAATGTATGCCTGTCTGTCGCTTCTGACAACCCGAAAAACTGCAAGATAGCAGGGGGGCAGCGACTGTTCTGGCGGGCTGGGCTAAAATTTGTTTATAGTGGAGATGCCTTGCCCAGGGTGAATCCCTACTCTCTCGGCCAAAGGGATTTGAGGACACAGCTGGCACAACCATTAAAAAAAATCACAGCATTACATTATTAAAGACAGATTGTCAACATTCGCCACAGTGAGAACCGAAGAGCCTAAAGCCCTACTGATGCTGTCTCAACCTCTTTAGCTTTGGAATTGATAAAGAATTACATATCATCCTCAGCAGGCATGAAACATACAAGCGTTACTTCATAAACTTTATGGAGATCCTTGACAGATGATTGGCTGATTGATCTGAGCCATCGGGTTCTAATCCAATGAGGGACACCTTTGAACATGTCATTGATCTTTTGGCGTATTGATCTGATGATGCTCGCTAGATGATTAGCCAAAAACACTAGGGTGGACATCTGCCCAGTGTGTAACAGCTGCACGTCTTTTCATGAACAGCTTGCTCCCCTACCTCTCCCCCCAGTGGGGATTCTGGGGGGTCTTTTGCACAAATAGTTATCCCACCCTCTGGAAGTTCTGTGCTTGTAACTTCCTCTAAGCTGTCATTTTCTAGTCTCTTACGTTTGACTCTGTCTTTTCCCTTTGCTTACTGTTTCTGCCTTACTGGTCCACTCTCCTACCCTTTTTTTCTAAAACATTCTTACAAAGCAAAGATTATCTTCTGCCGAAGTCGGACATGCTGGACCTAACTATTTCTTAGTTAGGTGCATAACGGTAGCATGACGCATCTGCGCTCAGGTAACTGAGTGAGTGATCGACAAAGAAAAAGAAGAAGAAGAAGAACAGCTTGCTCCAGCTAGGCTCTCCCAAATGATCAGACTACTAAAGACATTGTACGTATGTCTGTCTGTTGTGTCCGACATTGACTTCCAGGAAGGAAGGTGGCAGCGTGGTTAAGACGTTCGCCTGCCAATTTAAATGCGCGAGTGACTCAGGTTCGAATCCGGGCCTTGCCCTTTCTTTTTAATTTGAAAGAAAAATCAACTGAACGCCAAGTCCTTCAGATGGGGACTTAAAGCTGGTCTGACCCGTGCGCTTCACGCACATAAAAAAATCCCAAGGCAGTTAAAAGTTGATAAGAGCAGGAAGAAATCCCGCTGCCTGGTATTACCAAATTGATATCTACGTTTACCAAGTCCCCCACCCCCACCCCCATCTCCTCACCACCACCCCACCCCATCCCCCAAAAAGGGTGGCGCTGCACTTGCAGCTACGTGCTCTCCAGGTGGGAGCAGTTCAAATTTAAGTGTCTTGACTAGAATTATATCAAAATACAAAAAACACAACATGACTTCCAGACAACAGAGAGGGACACACATTTCTATTTGAAGACAATACATTGAATTGATTGATTGATTGAGAGGGCAGCTAACAATGCTCTACCTGGTGGCCAGGCTACAATCCATTTATTGTGGAGATGCTTTGTCTTGCCCAGAGAGCAGAGCTTCAGATTGTCGGTGCGCCCGCATCATTGACCCGTTCTTTTTAATAATGGCGCATGTCAACAGCTTGTGATGTGCCCAGGGCGCATCCCATTCCATGAGAATTCCGTTTGGGCTTTTTTCAAAGTATTTTGCTAGCCTCTAGTCGTTTTGCTAGATAAACTGTCTTTATTTTCTACACAGACACACGTGTGCACCCACAAAAATCATTATGCCACATAAGTGGCCCATCATTTTGAAAATGTACCCCTCATTTTGTGCAGCCATGGGTCAGATGACCCATGAAGTGTGAAGCTCTGAGAGAGCATCCTGACCCCCTCAGCCAGGTCTGTAATAATGGGTCGTAGTAGTAATGATCCACGAAGTTTGAAAACAATCTGAAGCTCTCTTTATTTGTCCTTTTTGTTTTCTTTTGTTACCTGCGAATCAGGTAGGCGACAATTAGTTGGGCAGATGGTGGTTTCCAGCGTCAACATCGGTGGTGGTAACATTGTGCTGGATGGAGTTCTCTCTCTCTCTCTTTCTCACTAATTTTTTTTTTTAACTTATTTTTTCTATTTATTAAATGTCTTTTTTCCCTTACCTGCGAATCAGGTAGGCGACAAATGCTGGCCAAATGGTGGTTTCCAGAGTCAACATTGGTGGTGGTAACATTGTGCTGGATGGAGTTCTCTCCCTCTCTCTCTAATACTTTACTCTTTTTTTAAAAACTTATTTTTTCTATTTATTTCTGTTTTTGTTGTTGTTACCTGCGAATCAGGTAGGCGACAATACTGGGCAGATCGTGGTTCCCAGAGTCATCATCGCCGTCATTGCCAGCAGCAGTGGCAGCGTTGTGCTGGGTGGAGTTGTCCTGTCGGCTATCTTCCTCAGAATCCATGGCGGAGGACCGGCGAGACTGGTTAGATCCCATCAAGTGTAAATCACAAGATGCTGCATTCGTGTGGCATTATGATCTCAATCTGTAAACAAGTGACACATGTCAATTACCATATTTTTCTGACTATAACTATAAGGCAATACTTTTTTCCCAGAGTGAGACCCAGCCATGTACTTCATAATATTAATACTAATGCCAGGCTTTGCCCCGGCCACAGCAAGCCTGACAGCAAATTTGAAACGATTCGGTTAAGAAACGGCAGAGTTATAAGGCCCCGTTTCCAGTTGGTGCTGCTCTGAGAGTGACGCGCTCTCCCGATTCTCTTCAAATTTGCCGCCAGGCTTTGCCTCGACCACCGCAAGCCTCACAGCAAATTTGAAGCGATTTGGTCAAAAAACGGCGGAGTTATAAGGCCCGTTTTGTGTTTCAGACACACACACACACACACAGTCACTTGCTAAATTACTATATGATATAGCAAGAAAATATAACAAAATCTGAATTTTTGTGTAAAAAATGGTCAGGCGCACCCCCGAAATTTTACAGAAAAATCATATTTTGCTTTAATAATTTCTTATTAAATTACTATACTACTATTACCAGTACTACCAGTCATATATGGATGAAGCAGGGGTCTCACTCTCAGTCTGGGAAACAGTATCTTCTTATATATAGTAAGTAAAATACGGTAAATCTACATTTTCACCCACAAGAGAAGATAATCTGTTGACTGGAATTGGAAAAGCAACAAATTAGTAACTCTTTCTCTCAGTTTCTGTCATCAAATTATCTCCCTTACAAGTGAAATACAACAGGCATGAGATTTTTTTAGCCTTTAGTTTACTAGGCTGATTTCGCTTTTTTCAGGCTTCTTGATGGCCCAAAAGTCATTTTAAAGATCAAAGAAAGACCAACTAAGTGTAGAAATACTTCATATGAGTGAATATAAATGAACTAAATTAGTAAATATATCAAATTGTCTTCTCTTGTGCTGTTTTTAACTATTTAAGAAGTTAGACTACAACAACAAAAGCTTCAGTTTCAGGGGGCTTCAGCCTTTCTTTAGCCTTTTTCAACCGCTTTTCACTCTTCTTCTTCTCTTTGGGGCCCATAATCATTAAATTGATCATTCTGGCACCCTCAGGAGGAAAAAAAAGACTGAAAAGGGGGGGTCGGTTCCATCTGATACAGGGCCTAAGCTGCTGCATAGAAATACGGGTGTTTTGGTTTTTGTGACCCAGCCAGCTCTGCCCGCTGCTCCTTGGGGATACCGAGGGGGGGGGGGGGGTATTTCTTACAAATAGTTCCTCTACCTTTTGGCAGTTCTGTGCTTGTAACTTCCTCTAACCTGTCATTCTCTTTGACTCCGCTTTTTCCCTTTGCTTACTGTCATCTACTATCTTTCTGCCTAACTGGTCCATTCTCCTGCCTTTTTTCAAGAAATTCTTACAAAGCTTTTCTCCAGCTGAAGACGGACATGCTGGGCCTGTTACGTGCAGTAGTCATACACTACAAACAGATATACATACAGACTAGCAGCCCACACCATAGCGTTCAGCTTCCATTATCTTTACTACTGATCACGTGACTGGGGATCTTATACAAACAGGGTGATCTTCCCTTAGGTATATTATTACACACGTAACAGGGCCTAACTATTTCTCAGTTAGGCGCATAACCGATAACGGCAGCATGTCGCATCTGCACTCATAACTGACAGGAAACTGTCTGAGTGATCTTGAAACAAAGAAAGAAAAGAAACCGCTTTTTTCACAATTTCAGCCTTAATCATAATTTCTCAATCAATCTCATGCCTGGTGGATAAAACAATTTAATGATGATTAATCATCAATCTACCACAACAGATCAAACCATCAGCAACTGAACAAGATGATGGGGGTTGTGTCAACTCAAGAAAGAAGGAGAAGTGGAACTAAATAAATAACACTAATACAAGGGGCATTTCCAGGAAAAGTCTCAAGAAGACCTTAATTTGTTTTTTAAAATACTACCAAAATACTATAATTTACTAGTTAGGAATATATTCTGACTCTGAGCACTACAAAAGTTTTCTTTCTTATTTACATTTAACCCAGAAAATCCATGCACGCACACACACACACACACACACAGAGACAAAATTTCTGACGGTATTGAAAAATTCTGGACGATTTTTTTTCTTGTTGGCTAGTATTGTGGTAAATTCCCCAAACCCCACCCCCCCTCCCCACCCCCTTCTTCTTCTCCTTCTTCCTATTGGGGATGTTTTATCCTGCCCCACGGCCAAAGTCTTCATTTAGACTGCAACTGGCGCACAGGATGCATGCTATGTGAGTTCGTGTCATCCATCCCACCGGCACAACATGGCCTACTCCTACCAATTAGTGGAATGGGCTTTAACGTGCGCGCAAGAACTTTGTGCATGCATCGCACACAGGACCTCGGTTTTAAGTCTCATCCTAAGGACTTTTTCACCAACTGATGTCAGGTACCCATTTTACACCTGGGTGGAGTGAGGAAAATAGGAGTAAAGTGCCTTTCCCAAGGACACACCACTGCGACCCCAGCTGGATTCGAACCCACACACTCGCAAACCTGACGGATTACGAGCCAGCGACTCTTACCAACTGCACTACAGCAGCTCCTGCTCCCCCTGCACACACCTAAAATTAGTATTAAAAAAACACATAACTAAGCCCCCAAATAATTAAGTAATTAGGCCAATCAGTATCACTATCAGGCTATGTTTGTTTTCAATTTTTTTCAATATTTTCAGCCACTAAAAATTTGTCAAGCAATAAAGGCTTTTGTTTTGGCAAAAGTTTTGTACAACAATGCAAGAATACAGAATAGAAATACAGAATAGCGAATCGGTCAGTATATGTAACACTGCGTCCATTGCAAGTCATGATTGCTCGCTCAATGCCCAAGCAGACTACACTAGGCCTAGTCTACACTCTACAATCATGTGTTAAAATCCCCGAAAACACGAAACAGCGACCGACTCATCGACATAAAACAGTTTGCTAGATGCTTTGTTAGCTTGCAAAAGTTGAACGCAGACAAGATTACTCAATTTCTTTTCAGTTTACTTACTAGCATGCACGATAAGTTGTAAGTTAAATATATGCTTGCGTTACATTCTTGACAAAAACAATGGTTCGGTGGTTTGCAGAAGCTCTATGTTTGCTGCAGACACACACATTACCCAACAACAAAGATTAGACAACTCGAGATTGTTGATAATACTATAAATAGGATAGTGTCCCCTGAATAGGAAATAGGTATCTCAGAGCGAGAGAGAGAGACTCTCAGAGAGAGAGAGAGACTAGAGAGAAACAAAACCATCACATTTTGAAATTAATAAAAGGTTGTGGAAGTTAAATGTTGTGGAAGTAATGCCTAAAGGATTTTAACTTGGAAGTTGTTTTTGTGTTTTTTTCAAAACAAGTTATTTTTATGTTTATAGTTTTCTTTGTTCATCCTTTTTACTCAAAATCCTTGGAAAAGTTCTCTGTGTATGGATCGATCATGATCAAATTTTGAGGACATTTGGGGTGTCAAACAATCCGTAACGTACGCTAAAAAAAATACAGTTTTCAAATAATGATGTGTGTGTGTGGGGGGGGGGGGGGGTCACCAGTATATAACAGCCGTGTCATAGTGTGTCAGTCCGTATATGTCCCATATGTGCCTTCCCGGGTCGAGAGGACGTAAAATTCCAAAATTACTACTAGTGTCAGTCCGTATACTACTTGTGGCGGTGCCATAGCCGATGAGGTTTAACCGAGGCGTGGTCACCGCTACACCTATCTGTAGTAATAAAAAAAATTCGGGACTTTACTGGTTTCGTACTGCCTCCGGGCATTGCCTCCAGTATTGTTCCCACCATATTTGTATTTACAAATGTCCCATATGTGTCTGATTCAGACCAAGAGGACGTAAAACTCCATTTTCGTCGTCGTGTCAGTCCGTATTTTTTTATAATTTCAAATGCCCCAAAAGGCCCTTTGGCCCAGAAGGCGTAAATTCTCTATTTCCTCTCTCTCGTGTCAGTCCGTATAGCATATCTTCCTCGGAATCGTAGCCTTAGGGGGAGGGGGCAAAACAAAACAAAGAAAAAATGAGCGAACGAAAACGAACAATTAAGAAAATGGACAGAAAGAACAACAGAAATGAAAGGGAAAAGTAGCATAAAATGTGTTTTTTAAAACTTGGACAGGAAAGAAAGAGACGGAGAGATGAAAAAGAGATAAATGAGCAATAAATGAACCGACAAAAAACACACCAAAACACTTCAAAACTTAAAGGAGAAAGGAAAAAAAAGAATAAAGGATATGCTGTGAGGAAACCCGGCAGAAAGCCAGACATTTCTTTGAATATAAAATAATACAACACTAAACGTTCATCCGAACTACTGTCTCATCGCCATTGCATCGATCGTCTCCATCCCCGGAAAGACCCTGCTGTCTTCAGGAATATTCAATATTATATTGTCCATAAGCTACGGTGTTCTTCTTCTTCTTCTTCTTCTTCTTCTTCTGTGATGGTGACCAACTTCTTTATATAGAAGTAATTGTACACACTTTCTACGACCGACTAAATGAAACACGTAAAACGGTAAAAAGCTTTCTCCCCACCCCAAACCAAAAGCCACGCACGCACGCACGCAACACACAGACGCGCTCGCGCATACGCACACCACCACACCCCACAGAACGAAAAAAATGGACACACACTGACACACGTGCGCGCGGCGCACGCACGCACGCACACACACTAGCGCGCCCCACTCCCCCCCCCCCCCTCACCCCCCCCCCCCCCCCCCCCCCCCCCCCGCACCCACTCACCCACCCCAGCCTTATTCTTTAAAACTATTGATTGTTGATTCCAAATAACCATTATTATTAAAAAATTAGTAGGAAGAAAAAGAAAAAAACCAACTGCATCGAGAAAACTAAAAGCTGAATACGACAAGCGTGCAACACGTGAAATGTGTGGATAAAGGCGTTGTTGCGTCACGTGGTCTTATCTTATCCAATCGCGAGCAAACATGCACTCGCCTCCTTTTAATTTCCCGTACCCCTCTCGAAGTGTTTTTTTCATGAAATGTGTGAACTGCAAGTTGTCGTCTGCTGCTTGGAGTTTATTCTTCTTCTTGACTGTGCCACAACCAACCTGTTTTTGTTTTGACACCTGTACATTTGAAAACGAAAGGTAAGTGGTTTGTGTATCCATGAGGGTGTTCGTGTCGGTAAAATATTGTCTTCATAAGCGTTGTAGATGTACAGGTGACAATGCGAGAACTGTTGGAATTCTCTTGAATGTTTGTGTGTGTGGAAAAACACAGTGGCTAGAGGTACGGCATTCTTGCAACACTCAGACCATGTTGAACATGATGATCATGTTCAGGGACAGTAAACTCTTCCTAGTCGAATTTTTCGTCAACAAATGTTGTAGTAGTAGTAGTAGTAGTAGTAGTAGTAGTAGATATGGACAAAATATGCCGTCAAGCTTTTTATTGCATTTTCTTATTTCGTATATTTAGCGCATCTTGGTAAGGAATAGGGTTAGGGATAGGGTTAGGAACATGTCAGTAGTTGGGTTTTTTAGACATTTGCGCACAATCTATGCTTCTCGTGATTGAGCGCCGTACCCGTAGCCTAGAGAATGTGAGATACGGGAACAGTCGCAGCCTGCCGCCAAGCGTTATTGCAATGTTGGAAGTGAAGGCTAAGCCTGCTACTTTTAGCAAAGATGCAGATTAATACCCCCCTCCATTCCTCGGTTCTTTCCTGGGTTTTTTCCCCTCTTCGGTCTTGCCTTTCTTACTGCAGAGTGAGCACTTTTAAACCTCTATCGTTTTGTATATTTAACCGTTAATTTTAATCCATTGAAACAATTTCAAATCATTATGCATTCACTAATTATGACTAATAGTATAATATAAAGGCGAGACTGAAAAAACGCAATGAACAAAGACATTAGAAAATACTGTTTTACTAACAGAACTGCACCTTNTGGAACAAGTTACCAACTAATATTAAACAAGCACCTAATACTAACACTTTCAAAAATCTATTAGATAACTGGGAATATTATAAAAATTTGACATATGAATATGATGAATGATTATCTAAAACCTGAGTGCAGGATAAAACCTTGTACGTTAAAAATCTTATTATTAAGGATGGGACGCTTGAAAGCCTAACGGCTATGTTTTTGTAGTCCCTAGTAACCTAACCTAACCTAACATTGAGGGTCTGTGTGGGGGGTGTTGATCTGCATCTTAGCCAATTAATGGGCAAAGACGATAATGTTGACAACCCGTTCGTTTACGACTCTCAATCTTAAAGTCTGATTCTTTCAGTGGCAAAATCCACATATTCACCCGTAGGACTAGGAGATGATAATCTGATGACGGAAAGAGCAACCTGTTTGGCTCTTTTCTTTCATCAAATGATCTCCCTTGCGTGCGAAAATGTCGATATACGACTCAGATGCTCCTGCATATTTCAGGAGCTAACAGGACGCCGCTGAAGCTGGGGTCCTGCACTGATGAGAATCCCAGAGAAGACCCACCACAGTCCCCAACAATGTCCGAGCCCTGTCACCGTCTGATCATCCCACCAGCATCAGGGTCATCGCTGCTGCCAGGATGGGGTCCTGCACTGATGAGAATCCCAGAGAAGACCCACCACAGTCCCCAACAATGTCCGAGCCCCGTCACCGTCTGATCATCCCACCAGCATCAGGGTCATCGCTGCTGCCAGGATGGGGTCATGCACTGATGAGAATCCCAGAGAAGACCCACCACAGTCCCCAACAATGGCCGAGCCTCGTCACCATCTGATCATCCCACCAGCATCAGGATCATCACTGCTGCCAGGATGGGTCCCTTTCCTCTCGCCTATAAAAGGTAAGTCAGGCGGGTTATATTCACACGAACGTCACAATAATATCTATTGTTAAAAATGTGGGACTTTCCTGGTGTTGCACTGCCTCCAGGATCGTTCCCACCATCTTTATATGAACTGATGTCCCACATGTCTGTTTCACACATGTGAGAGGACGTTGAACAGATTTTTCTTCTTCTCCTTATATTCACACCATCTGGACGCATAATTTTTTTATTTTAAAAATCGGGTCGTTACTGGTATTGCAGTACCTCCAGGACTATAGTCTCACTATAACAGGCATGGGAATGTTCAGCTTTTAAGCAAATTTAATCTTTTTTGATGGCCCAATTTTGTTTTTAGATAACAAAGGAAACCAATTGAGTAAGAATTACTTCTTATGAGAGAATGCAAAATGATCTATTATATCGGTTCTATTTCTAATGCTGTTTTAACCCTTCACCGCCAGCCATTTTTCAGCCCCCAAAAATACAATTAAACTTATCTGCGTAGAAAAAAACAACTGCAATACAATTATTGTGATTTTCTCTGTGACATGTATAACATTAGGCCTATCCTTACCTCTCAAAATTAAGAAAATAGGGTCTTCAGATAACAGTTCCTGATTTGATGCTTTTAAGTGACATGGGTGTTAAGCCATTGTGGTGCAAAAATGCGACATTGGCAGTGAAAGGGTTAAGGCTTAGATTAAACAACAAAGCTTCAGCTTCAGGGGTCTTTGTCCCCTGACATGCCTTCCAGCTTTGTTCACGATTCCTCATTCCCATGCCTGACTGTAATAAATGCCCCGTATGTACCTGTTCCAGGTCGGAGGACGCTAAACTCATTTTCTTCTATTCACAATAAACCGAGGTCCCATGTGCTCATGCACTTAACATACATTAAACCCAGTGGCAACGAAAAAGTTGTCATTTGGTCAAAATTTACCCCCCCCCCCCCCCCCCTTCTTTCCTCATCAGTCGCGCAAAAATCGCATGTAAAAATATAAAACAAATTGGGTGGTGCGCCTCTGGCTACGACGCTCTCTCCAGGTGGGAGCAACCCGAATTTCACAGAGACGCCTCTGTGACTATAAAGTACCTAATATCTAATACCAGTTGAATGGTATCAAGACTCAAGATTTCAAACTGTACTTTCATTTGCCAAAAAAAAGCACAAAAAAAGCCACTTTGCATCTTTTGCGTTAAATAATACAAGGGAAGCGTGATCCTAATGGTCGACTTATGGCGATTATTTTCACACCAGGGGGCAGTCAATCCACTAGGGGCTTACCACGCGATTTTCTTAGTTGGGCGTAGTGAGAGAGAGAGAGAGAGAGAGAGAGAGAGAGGGGGACTCCTCCCTCTCTCTCTCTCTCTTTCTTTATCCCCAACTAAGAATATAGAGAGGATTAGCCCCACTCGAGCGATCTCCTGGTGGTAAAAAACAACAACCCGCTAAGTCGCTCATTATGACAACATAGGCTTGAAGGCCCTGTCCAGTAGTATAAGGAAGAACAAGACGAAAGAAGAACATTAATGTGAATAATTCCAGTTAGCCGTTTGCAGTAAAGTCCTGATTTCAACATTATGTACGCATGCACATGTTATGATACGAAAAAAACCACCTGTCTTTGTAGAACTGCACATCATTTTTAGACCAGCTTGCTACACACGTTTTCTGTTATAATTTTTTAATTAGTTTGTTTAATTCTTGACTGCTACACGTTTTCAGTGAATTGTGCTTGACGATTTTTAATGAATGGTGAAATGTGTAGTCATACTTTTCACGTCACACCATGACAACACATTTTACCAATCCAGTCCACTCATGTAAATAATTGAAATGTTTTGATTTGCAGAGACCAGTCCACCGTGTAACCTAAGTGCTCTGAAGTTTTTTCAGGTCCTAAATATTTGTATTTTAAAAAAATTGCCAAAACGTTTCACCAGTCTGAAAAGTATTTATTTGAAAGCGTTTGCATTCTCCCACCCACCTACCCCCGCCCTCTGGTCCTTGTGCATATCAGGCCATGTTCACTGCTCTGTGATCTTAATGCTGTAACGTTAACACCTTTAACTTCCCCATGGGAGGTTTTTTTAAATATGGCATTCCAGCCCAGCTCTCTCGAATACTAGTTGCCTCTTCTGCTATCTGGAAGTCACTGTCATAAGCAAACGTTTGTTTTAGCTTACTAGTATAATGTTTGTTATCCTTTGTTACTGTAACCTGGATCCGACAAGTACAGCGGAAGGGCTGACGGTTCCAGCACTGTCTAGATTTATGGGCTTTAGGGTAGCTAAGGAGGGGTGCCATGTTATGAATTGTACATTTTTGGGGTCATGTGTTCAAGTTGTTGAACGTTGTTAAGATACATTGATGTGTGTTTGGTTATACGTGGTCGAACTTTACGTGGTGACAATCCTGAGATGACCATAGCTGTTGACGAGAGACTATAATGGACTAACTAACTAACAAATTGCTTAAATTCTGGACACAGTTGAACATTTGGAGACACTGAGATGCCGTGGACGTTTTTTCTTGTTTGACGGGTGCAACAGATTGGGGAGGTGTTGGGAATTGTATGTTGGGGATGAGTATTGTAAGTTTAGGGAGAAATTGCGAAGTTGGCAGATCTTTGTCAACATTCAGGTGGTAGGATGGAGAGATGGAGAGTGCTGTTCCGATTGAGAGTGAAGTTTTCTTGTAAAAATGGATGCTATTGATAATTGTATTAGCTGCAAAGAACGCGCGCAAATGCATAGGGAAGTAAAAGGCAATCATTTGTCATTTATGAAAATTTCGCGAGAGAGAGATAGAGAGAGAGAGATATATATATATATGGGGGTGGGTGGGGGGGTGAAGGTTGTTAAAGGAGTGAGAATGAGGGAAATTACAAATAAAAGAGGGGAAGTGAAGTAAAGACATTTAGAGAGATAAGCATGAGAGGAAAAAATAATGCTACTGTAAGGTCACTGATCATGAAAAACACAGACAACTAGAACTACTAACACAAGAGAAGAAATAGATCAGATTTGTCACATCAATTAAAAAACCCACCTTATCAGTCTTAAGCTTTTTGCTTGTCGTTAACGATAAATTTTCTATGTCCGTTCATGGACCTAATAAAATGTGATGGGGTGGTAAGGGTGAAGGTTTGGGATAAGGAGGAGTTGGTGAGGTATAAGGATTAGGATTGGAGGGTGATGATGAGCACACACCATGCAGGCCAGGAACATATAGAGGAAACCAGACAGTTGTTTGCTTTTGTTTATTTACTAGGCAAAAAGTATTTAAACCAAATTCTTTTTAAGAGTTTTTGTTCAAAGGCTAGTTTTCAGGATGATGACACATTGTTCAATGCTGATCCTCCCTGAATAAACTAAACTAGATTTGGATAGATTATTGTGTGTGAGCAGGTGTGTGTGTGTGTTTGTATGTACACGCTTGTATGTGTGTGTGTGTATGTGTGTGTACGCGCGCGCGTGTGTGTGCTTGCGTACATGTGCATATGCTATATTTTTTATTGTGCTTTTCTGCCCTTAAGATGGGTGTTGGGGTGGCGGTAACGTGTGACAACATTGATTTATTTCAAACAAGAATAATGTTCAATAAGGTTATTTCATTGTGCATATATAATGCTGAGAGAGAGAGGGGGAGGGAGAGAGAGAGGGAGGGAGAGAGAGAGAGAGGGGTGTCAGAATGCCTTGATGCAGCATCACATTGGAACGGGTTCTGGCTGGCTGGGTCACTGTGTGTGTGCGCGTGTGCGTATGCGTGTGTGTGTGATTGGTGTGTGTGATTGGTGTGTGTGTGTGTGTTTGTGCGTGCGTGTGATTGGTGTGTGCGTGCGTGTGCGTGTGTGTGTATCTGTGTGTTTGATTCTTGATCTGTGAGATAACATTGACTCGATGCTCTTCCAACCAACAATCTCAGCCCAGTCGTTCCCTGTTGTCACCCTTCTCTCTGTCCAGCCAGTATCTGACACAGAGGTCCTCAAAGAAACTGTTTCAAATCCTGTTATCTGGATCCCACCCTGGCCTCTCTTTTATAACAAGTCTACCACGCCTTCTGTCATCAGTCACCACCATCATCAATTCTTTTAGTTTCTTTCAAGGCTGCTCTTGTAAGGCCCCTTCTCAAGAAACAAAAACCCCACCCTGTATGTATTCCAATAATCGGAACAGAAAACAACAACTGGATCCAACCTTCCATTTCCTTCTCAACTTCTGGAGAAATTTATACCGAAACACATCTCTGTGCATTCTTTACCATCCCTACCAGTCCCCCAACAGTTAACCACAGTACAGAAACGGCTCCTTTTCACATAGTGAATGGACTCTCATTGCTTCTGACGCTGGCAGACTCTCCTTACTGGTATTTTCTTAATCCGTCTGCTGCTTTTGATGTAGACATCCATATCCTTCTCTCTCGTTTTGAACACACTTTTGGAATGAGCAGACCAGCTCTCACTTTTCTTCTGACCTTTCTGACTGCTGTTAGTCATTTATTAGGCTGCTGGCAGAGCACTAAAGCTTCAGACCCAAGGGTAGGCAGTGGTTGGGTCGGCATCATGCTGGGTACCGCTGAACGGTCCTTGTCTGGCCGGTTGTCTGGCTGTCTACCCACCAAAGCAGACACACATACACACACGCGTGCGCGCGTGCGCCCACGCCCACGCCCACGCCTACGCCCACGCACCCCCCCCCCCCACACACACACTCTCTCTCTCTCTCTCTCTCTCTCTCTCTCTCTCTCTCTCTCTCTCTCTCTCTCTCTCTCTCTCTCTTTTTTTTTTTCTTCTTTCCTTCGACCTCTTCGCCCTTTTCATTTGTAATAATGGTCAGAAAATGACTGACAACTATTTGGAAGAAGAAGAAGATTCAAGCCCTGTTAGCATCAGATCCGTCGTATTGGCTACATTCGTAAATACCTATCGGACGAAGCCACAGCTATACTTAATATTTCCCTAATCCTATCTTGTCTTGTCTCTGTAATGCTGTTCTTTTCGCCTTACTCGTTTCTGTTCTCTCTTTGTCTACAGCACATTCAAAGTACAACAGCTCATCTTGTCCTTGGGAAGAAAAGGTTTGACCGTGTTAGCTCTCCCCTCTCTGCACTTATTGTCTGTTAAAGGTAGAATTGAATACAAACTTAACACCCCCTGCTGCTGGCAGAGCACTAAAGCTTCAGACCTAGCGGTAGGCAGTGGTTGGGCCGGCATCATGCTGGGTACCGCTGAACGGTCCTTGTCTGGCCGGTTGTCTGGCTGTCTACCCGCCAAAACACACACACACACACACACACTCTCTCTCTCTCTCTCTCTCTCTCTCTCTCTCTCTCTCTCTCTCTCTCTCTCTCTCTCTCTCTCTCTCTCTTTCGACCTCTTCGCCCTTTTCATTTGTAATAATGGTCAGAAATGACTTTGACAACTAGTTGGTCTTGGAAGAAGAATAAATCTATTATTTCCCTCATCCTATCTCCTCTTGACTTCGTAATGCTGTTCGTTCTGTCCTCCCTGTGTTTTCTCCATTTTCTCTCCAGCGTATTCAAAATACAGCTTAACTAACTAGTCTGTAGGGAGAAACAGAAAACAATCTTGTTAGCCGTCTTCTACGATCTCTGCACTTATTGCCTGTTACAGGTAGAAGTGAATGCAAACTGAACACCCTCTGCTATAAACTATCCATCTTGATGCTCTCTCCTACCTCTTCGATAATATTACTGTGTACAAGTCAGTTCTGTTGTTACGTTCAGTTTCAGACCCTTTTCCCTTCAGATACGTAAGTATAAACTTTCAACTGTTGGCCGACGCTCTTTTGCTGGTCAAATCTCTCTTCTGACACTTCTCGATCTCTCTGCCGCCTTTGATTCCACAGACTACTCCCTCCTTATGCCTCGTCTTGAACATACTTTCGCAATTAAAGGGCTCTGCTATCTCTTGGGTTTCTTTTTAAGAGTTTTTGTTCAAAGGCTAGTTTTCAGGATGATGACACATTGTTCAATGCTGATCCTCCCTGAATAAACAAAACTATATTGTGTGTGAGCAGGTGCGTGTGTGTGTGTTTGTATGGTACACGCTTGTATGTGTGTGTGTATGTGTGTGTACGCGCGCGCGTGTGTGTGCTTGCGTACATGTGCATATGCTATATTTTTTTTATTGTGCTTTTCTGCCCTTAAGATGGGTGTTGGGATGGGGGTAACGTGTGACAACATTGATTTTATTTCGAACAAGAATAATGTCCAACAAGGTTATTTCATTGTGCATATATAATGCTGAGAGAGGGGGTGGAGGAAGAGAGAGAGGGGGGGGAGGGAGAGAGAGAGGGAGGGAGAGAGAGAGAGGGGTGTCGGAATGCCTTGATGCAGCATCACGTTGGAACGGATTCTGGCTGGCTGGGTCACTGTGTGTGTGCGCATGTGCGTATGCGTGTGTGTGTGTGATTGGTGTGTGTTTGTGCGTGTGTGTGATTGGTGTGTGCGTGCGTGTGTTTGCGTGTGTGTATCTGTGTGCTTGATTCTTGATCTGTGAGATAAAATTGACTCGATGCTCTTCCAACCACCAATCTCAGCCCAGTCGTTCCCTGTTGTCACCCTTCTCTCTGTCCAGCCTGTATCTGACACAGAGGTCCTCAAAGAAACTGTTTAAATCCTGTTATCTGGATCCCACCCTGGCCTCTATTTTATAACAAGTCTACCACGCCTTCTGCCATCAGTCACCACCATCATCAATTCTTTTAGTTTCTTTCAAGGCTGCTCTTGTAAGGCCCCTTCTCAAGAAAAAAAACCCCCACCCTGTATGTATTCCAATAATCTGAACAGAAAAAACCCTATCCAACCTTCCATTTCCCTCTCAACTTCTGGAGAAAGTTGTACCGAAACACATCTCTGTTCATTCTTTACCGTCCCTACCAGTCCCCCAACAGTTAATCACAGTACAGAAACGGCTCCTTTTCACATAGTGAATGAATCCCTTCATTCTTTACCATCCCTACCAGTCCCCCAACAGTTAATCACAGTACAGAAACGGCTCCTTTTCACATAGTGAATGAATCCCTTCATTCTTTACCATCCCTACCAGTCCCCCAACAGTTAATCACAGTACAGAAACGGCTCCTTTTCACATAGTGAATGAATCCCTTCATTCTTTACCATCCCTACCAGTCCCCCAACAGTTAATCACAGTACAGAAACGGCTCCTTTTCACATAGTGAATGAATCCCTTCATTCTTTACCATCCCTACCAGTCCCCCAACAGTTAACCACAGTACAGAAACGGCTCCTTTTCACATAGTGAATGGACTCTCATTGCTTCTGACGCTGGCAGACTCTCCTTACTGGTATGTTCTTAATCCGTCTGCTGCTTTTGATGTAGACATCCATATCTTCTCTCTCGTTTTGAACACACTTTTGGAATGAGCAGACCAGCTCTCACTTTTCTTCTGACCTTTCTGACTGCTGTTAGTCATTTATTAGGCTGCTGGCAGAGCACTAAAGCTTCAGACCCAAGGGTAGGCAGTGGTTGGGTCGGCATCATGCTGGGTACCGCTGAACGGTCCTTGTCTGGCCGGTTGTCTGGCTGTCTACCCACCAAAGCAGACACACACATACACACACACACTACACACACACACACACACACACACACACACACACACACACACACACACACACACTCTCTCTCTCTCTCTCTCTCTCTCTCTCTCTCTCTCTCTCTCTTCCTTTTTTTCTTTCCTTCGACATCTTCGCCCTTTTCATTTGTAATAATGGTCAGAAAATGACTGACAGCTATTTGGAAGAAGAAGAAGAAGACGATTCAAGCCCTGTTAGCATCAGATCCGTCGTATTGGCTACATTCGTAAATACCTATCGGACGAAGCCACAGCTATGCTTCATATTTCCCTCATCCTATCTTGTCTTGTCTCTGTAATGCTGTTCTTTACGCCTTACTCGTTTCTGTTCTCTCTTTGTCTACAGCACATTCAAAGTACAACAGCTCATCTTGTCCTTGGGAAGAAAAGGTTTGACCGTGTTAGCTCTCCCCTCTCTGCACTTATTGTCTGTTAAAGGTAGAATTGAATACAAACTTAACGTAACTGCTGGCAGAGCACTGAAGCTTCAGACCTAGGGGTAGGCAGTGGTTGGGCCGGCATCATGCTGGGTACCGCTGAACGGTCCTTGTCTGGCCGGTTGTCTGGCTGTCTACCCGCCAAAACACACACACTCTCTCTCTCTCTCTCTCTCTCTCTCTCTCTCTCTCTCTCTCTCTCTCTCTCTCTCTCTCTCTCTCTCTCTCTCTCTCTCTCTCTCTTTCGACCTCTTCGCCCTTTTCATTTGTAATAATGGTCAGAAATGACTTTGACAACTAGTTGGTCTTGGAAGAAGAATAAATCTATTATTTCCCTCATCCTATCTCCTCTTGACTTCGTAATGCTGTTCGTTCTGTCCTCCCTGTGTTTTCTCCATTTTCTCTCCAGCGTATTCAAAATACAGCTTAACTAACTAGTCTGTAGGGAGGAACATAAATCAATCTTGTTAGCCGTCTTTTACGCTCTCTGCACTTATTGCCTGTTACAGGTAGAATTAGAAGTGAATGCAAACTGAACACCCTCTGCTATAAATCCATCCATCTTGATGCTCTCTCCTACCTCTTCGATAATATTACTGTGTACAAGTCAGCTCTGTTACGTTCAGTTTTTATACCCTTTTCCCTACATAAGTATAAACTTTCAACTTTTGGCCGACGCTCTTTTGCTGGTCAAATCTCTCTTCTGACACTTCTCGATCTCTCTGCCGCCTTTCATACCACAGACTACCCCCCTCCTTACGCCTCGTCTTGAACATACTTTCAGAATTAAAGGGCTCTGCTCTCTCTTGGGTTTTCTCTTACCTTTCTGTCGTCAGTCTGAACAGGTTGGGCTTTCTTGTGGAGTCCCTCAGCGATTTATGCCTAGGTCCTGCATTGTTTACTTTGTATACCTCACCTCATCTCTGTTCAGCATCATCGACCAGTACCACATGAAACACTACTTATATGCAGATGACACGCAACTTCATAACAGTGGACACCCTAAAGACCTAGATTCCATTCTTTAGGATGTATCCAGCTGCTACTCTGACATGCAGAACTGGATGATTCAAAACCGTCTCTAGTTAAAATGGCGATAAGACCGAAACAATGCTTGTAGGCATAAACAGCATGTAAACTGGCCTCTGTTTCAGCCGAGACAATCCAACTAGGCACACCCTCCCGCTCTCTGTGATTCCGTTAAGAACTTAGCTGTCCCTCTGGAGAATACTCTCAACGCTAAGCTTCCTGACTGAGGCCTGTTAGACTAGTGCTACTGCCAGATCTTTCGCATCGGCTATGTTCGCAAAATACGCAGTCGAAGCTACAGACTATCTTGTTAATGCACGCTTTCTCTCCCATCATGACTATTCATATTGCATTGCTCTTCTTTCTGGCCTACCTGTGTCTTCTCTCTCTTGATTCAAAATATTCGGCTTGCTCTTAGAAAATGTTTGACCATGTCAGCCATATTCTCCGCTCTCTGTATTGGCTGTCAATCGCAGAGATAATTGAATACAAACTTCACACCATCTGCTATAACTATTCATCAAGCTGCTCCCTCCTACTTCTGTCACAATATCATCTACACGCCAGCTCGCCTGTTACGTTCATGTTCAGATTCGCCTTTCCTTCAGATCCCTTGGTATAAACTTGGTATAGAATGGAATACAAAGTAAGCACCCTCTGCAACAAATCTATTCATCAAGCTGCTCCCTGCTATCACTTCGACAGCATTACCATCTACACACCAACTGGCCCATAGCATGTGTATCTAGATTCCTTGATACAAACTTCCAACTGTTAGTCAGCTTTCTTTCTTTACTGCCTGAAAAATGAACCACTTCCCCTCTCCCTCCGTCATCAACCCACCCTCTTTATCTTAAAAATAAACCTATTCGTCTGTGATTGAAATGTTCTATCTCTTTTTTCCCATGCTGAGAGAGAGAGAGAGAGAGAGAGAGAGAGAGAGAGAGAGAGAGAGAGAGAGAGAGAGAGAGAGAGAGAGAGAGAGAGAGAGATCACCATCCCTTGACGCGACATCGTGTTGGAGCCCGCTGAACAGGTCGTGGCTGGCTAGGTCACACTGTGTGCGTGCATGTATGTATGTGTGTGTGGCTGGAGGTGTGATGGGGGTGGGGTGGAGAGAGAGGAGCACACTTTGTTTTACTCTTAAACTGTCGGTACGTGCATGCTTGCGTGTGTGTGTGTGTTTGCGCGTGTGTGCGTACGCATAGATGGGATGGGGGTGGAAAAGAGAGAGAGCAGATTCTAGACGCTAAAACGCTTGGGTTGTTCATTGCAATAAGGGGGATGGGGGGTGGAAGCTGGTAAATAACGAAAGTTCAAAGTGCAAATATATACCCCAAAAATGCCCTCTTCATGGAAACAAAATCCCTTCGCTTGCATTGAACTGTTGTCATGGCACCATAACCTTTGGGGCAGATAGAGAGGGAAGGGGTCGGTTTGAATCAGCACGCATTGACGCGGCATCACGTCAGACCCACTGAACGGGATCTGGCTGGCTGGGTCATCATGTGTGTGTGTGTGCGTGCGCGTGCATGCACGTGTGCGTGCGTGCGCTGACATGGCATCATTTTGGAATAAGGTGGGTGGGATCTTTCCTGCCCATTATATGGAAACAAAAGCATGCCCTGGGTGTAAAAGTTGTGACTATATCTTTGACAAGTGCTGGAATAATCCGTAAAGTGATGTCCCAGTTATCCATTCATTAAGCCTGCTTTTTGTTGTGTTTTATTAAGGAATACAGGACTGGATCTAGGGCCGAAGGGTCCTGAATCCCCCCCCCCCCCCCCCCCCCCCCCCCCCCCCCCCCCCCTCCCTTCTTCTGCTTCAAGCATATACCTTATACAAGGACGAAAAGTAAAGAAAATGACTCGAGTTTTGCCTCAATAATCACTAAATTGCAATGTTTTTCGGGAGTTTCTCCCCGTACGTCCCCCCAGAGGGCACTGCCTCTTAACCCGGAACCCGTGCAGCTCTCTGGACCCCGGCGGATCCCCACCCTACCCCGGTATGCGAATCACTTGACACCGGCCGTGGAATTATTGGAGTGTTGCACACAGATGACTTTTGTCAGATAATGAGTGGTCCCAGATGGGTGGATATTTTTGTTTTGCAAAGTTTCACAGAGATAACTTGTGTCAATTGTGTTCTATAGATGGGTAGTTGTCTTCCCCTTTTTATTTGTCAGATAATGAGTGGTCCCAGATGGGTGGATATCTTTTTGTTTTGCAAAGTTTCACAGAGATAACTTGTGTCAATTGTGTTCCATTTTGTCAGATAATGAGTGGTCCCAGATGGGTGGATATCTTTTTGTTTTGCAAAGTTTCACAGAGATAACTTGTCAATTGTGTTCCATTTTGTCAGATGAGTGGTCCCAGATGGGTGGATATCTTTTTGTTTTGCAAAGTTTCACAGAGATAACTTGTGTCAATTGTGTTCCATTTTGTCAGATAAAGAGTGGTCCCAGATGGGCGGATAACTTTTTTGTTTTGCAAAGTTTCACAGAGATAACTTGTCAATTGTGTTCCATTGATAGATGGGTAGTTGTCTTCCCTGGCGGTGAGTTTCTTACTGATATCTCTGATAGGGGATCCTATCAACCAAAGGAATGTTCATTGGTTTGCGTGCTGTTCATTTATGTATCTGCTCAGTGGACATGGCTCAAAATAATACCACCCCCACCACCCGCTTTCCCCCCGTCTCGCATCAAAATTGAAAGAAAAATAATGTAAAAAAAACCCACAATACTTCCCGAAGCTTCGCTCGGGAACTAATAAAGCATGTGAAATTAACAAGATAATAAATGAAGAATGAGCTTGGCTTGCCATTTTGTGCAAGCCGAAATGACCTGAAGAAACTTCAGAAACATGGGGGAAGCACAGAGGATGTCCAGGACTGAGACGACCACTGGCTTCACTTCTGATTGAAGGCAGGTAAAGGGAGACAGAAGGGGAGAGGTAAAGGGAGACAGAAGGGGAGAGAGAGAGAGAGAGAGAGAGAGAGAGAGAGAGAGAGAGAGAGAGAGAGAGAGAGAGAGAGAGAGAGTATATACTTGAGATGTGGGGAATTGATAAAGTGTGGTACGAACGTCTATCTCTTAATAAAAATGTGACATTAAGAAATGGAGAGAAAAAACAGTTATGACTGTAGCAAAATGTGAAGTGTTCCTCAGTAATTATCATCATTTTGTGCATAGTTGAAAATATGTGACCTAGCACCACGAAAGGGACATTAAGTCGCTGAGCTAGTTTCTCAGAACAGGCTGGCAAAGTCCAAAATCTGATTAGTTGTCAATTTTGAGTTATGGGTATTTTCGTGTTATCTACCATCTTATCTTTCATGTTTATAAAGGATCATCTTTAATATGATCTCTAAATGGTCTTATAAGTGTTTTAAAACGAGTAGGTCAATGCATTTACTTCAGCCAGGCTAGACTTCAGACTGTTTTCTCAAAATGGCCGATGATCACCCTACTAACTTTAAATGCTCATAACTCTGGAACAGAAAACGATACAAGAATGGTTCTTATATCACTAGAAAGAAAACTGTCTGAAGTTTGCAGATGTATGATGTTTTAAGAATGGTCAGTTTGACGCTTAATGTCCCTTTCGTGGTGCTGGGTCAGATATGAATGAAATTTGAAGTTTTACGTCCTCTCGACCTGGGAAGGCACATATGGGACATCTGGGTCAGATATGAAGGAAATGAGCAAGGACGTGCGATTGTAAAAGTGCAGATCGTAAGCAGAAAAACCCCCCATTTCAATTAGTCATAGAAATAATCCAAAAGCGAAACTTGAAGCAAGTTAAATCCAGGACACAGTTACATGTTATAACGGGTGAAAGGATGTTAAATGTTTCAATTGAAATTATATCATTGCCTCTTAGTTGAATTAACCATTTTCTCTTCTTTTTAAAGAAAATATTTTATTCCTATTACTTTATTTGGAAAGAAAATACAACTAATTAACTGTTTTGTGTTTAACACTACATACAAACATTCTACATTTGTCATCTTAGCTAACTGTGTGTGTATGTGTGTGTGTGTGTGTGTGTGTGTCTGTCTGTCTGTCTGTCTGTCTGTCTGTCTGCGTGTTTGTCTCTGTGTATGTGTGTGTGTGTGTGTGTGAATGAGGGGGGTAGGGAGGGGCCGGGGATGTCGGTATGTTAATGCATGTATACAAGGTTTTTTTTTAATATGAATTTATTTTGCTACTATACATTGTAAAGCGCTTAGAACTTTACGGTTAAGCGCTTTAAAAGTTTTCTTTATAAATAAATAAATACATTTTGTGTCTAGCACTACATACAAACATTCTACATTATTTTGTCATTTACAGGAAACGACAATACTCCCTGTCACAACCAACTGTCGCCCATAAAGGGTAGTTTGTTAGAAGACAGGCGTCATAGAGGCCCATAGAAGACTGCACAGACACAGTGCAGGTTTTACCTGAAGCTGCCCCTACCTCCTGAGAAGAAGCTGCACAAGGCCTTCCCTGCCTGGGTCACCCTGGAGCTGAGGCCGTCCACTGGAGGCACAGGAGGATGGAAGACAAACGCCCGAAGGCGCCGATAGCACCTATAGACAACTGTGGATTTTTTTGCTAACTTGCTGGATGTTTGTTGTATTTCTGAACCCAGTGTTTCAGTGTAGTGAGGTGCCTAGTCGAGGTTCTGAGCATGCCAGCAATTCCTATATATTTTATTTTGATGCATTATGTTCACACTTGATGACGGGTGGAAAGTTCATCATTTTTTTATTCATGATTTATCAGGCAAATTCGCATTAAATTTAATCTCTCTCTCTCTCTCTCTCTCTCTCTCTCTCTCTCTCTCTCTCTCTCTCTCTCTCTCTCTCTCTCTCTCTCTCTCTCTCTCTCTCTCTCTCTCTCTCTCTCTCTCGTTTTGATGTGTTCATTTATGTGTGTGCGCGCACGTCACGTGTCATTCATGCCTGCCTCTGCGTGTGTGTGTGAGTGATTTTTTTTGGGTGACAGCTTTTGATTTAAATTACGGAACAAGCATGCAACAAATACTGACACATACACGAACGCGCATGCTCGCTCCCGCACGCACAGCTCCTCTACCTTTCGCTTAAAACTGGACAAGACTAACATCCGGTCCCTTTTCCCTATATGAGTAGTGAGGACAGAAACACTGGTTATGTCCCTTTTAAACGTGACACATTAACAAGTTAAAAACGCGTCGATAGGCCAGTTGAATTCTCCGTTCAAATTCCAGTCTGAGTCTTTGGATAGCCACTGTGAATGGGTGTAACTACCCCACTAACGATAACTCTATCAGCCCGGCTCGCCGTAACTCTTAAGTAGTCCATCTTACCCTTTTAGAGTCTTTGACCACATTCCAGGATGAGCTGAAAGGAGAATTATCTGGAAGATTTTGTTTTTGAAAAAAAAAGGCAGGAGAATGGGCCAATAATGCAGACAAAATATACCATAGTAAGAATAGGAAAAGGAAGAGTGATAAATTAATGGAAGCTATTAGCACAGAACCTCCAGAGGGTGGGGGAACTATTTGTATAGAAAGATCCCCCACGGGGCACGCAGTGGACCATACTCCCCTGTTTGCGCAATATTTTGCAAACCGCTGCTCAGAACCGCTTCAAATTTTGTCATTTCAGTGCTGTAGGCCACCCCGTTGGGTAGGCTCAGTTGTTGCAGCGGAGGGGTAGTTGTCTCACTCGGTGATGCCCTAGGGCTGCATGCCATTGTGCCCACGTGTCGCTGTGCCCCCTAATGACTTGTCGCTATACCAACGTGTCGTGACCCCTCCGAACAAAATTCCTATTTCCCCTGACACGATCCCTAACCCCAAACCCGAACCCAAGTCTGCGGGGTACTTTTGGAAAGGAGTGCGCACCCTGAAATCAACCCTTGACCTGACGAAGTATCTGGGGCAAAAAGACATGGAGTGACAATGACACGTGGTGGGAGTGTTACGACACGTGCGCACATCAACATGAATCCTACGCTAGTTGCAATCTCTGTAAAGGGTGTCAGTTTTCCTGGTGACTTCGACGTGTTTCTTACAAAAACTCATGCGTCAGAGTGCCCCTTTAAGTGAGAAGATGGGGAACTAAGATTGTAGAGGGCGAAATGGGGAAAAGATAGAATAGGAAAAGGCAAAACGGGGGGGAAGACGAAATGGAAAAAGGTAAAACGAAAAAAAAGACGAAATGAAAAAACCGAACATAGGTAAATTGCATGAATGCTAACTGGGGAAAAGGCAAAGTGAAACAAAGATGAAATGGGAGAAGGCAAACTGGGAACAATAAAACGAATGGGCAAAAATGAGGGAAAAGTTAAAATGGGAGGTGAACTGGGAAAAAGATAAAATAGGAAAAGGCGAAAACTAGAGATGATATGTGAAATGGGAGGCGGCAAACTGGGGAAAAGGTACAATAGGAAACGGAGAAGATAAAATAGGAAAATGTGAAATGGGAGGAGGCAAACTGGGGAATGGAAACGACGAAAACGAGAGAAGATGAAATAGGAAAAGGTGAAATGGGAGGAGGCAAACTGGGGAAAAGGTACAATAGGAAACGAGAAAAGATAAAAAGGTCGAGAGAAGGCAAACTGGGGAAAGGTAAAACGGGAGCAGGCAAAATGAGAGAAAATGGGAAAAGGCGAACTGGGCAAAGGAAAAGGTAAAATGGGACATGGCGAATTGGGCAAAGGTAAAATGGGACAAGGCGAACTGGGCAAAGGTAAAATGGGACAAGGTGAACTGGGTGTAAACTAGAACGAGGCGAACTGGGCAAAGGCAAATAGGTAAAGGTAAAATGGGACAAGGCGAACAAGGAAACTGCAAATAGGAAAAGGTAAAATGGGACAAGGTGAACTGGGTAAAGGTGAACTAGAACTGGGCAAAGGCAAATAGGAAAAGGTAAAACGGGACAGAAGGCAAACTGGCAAAAAAGTAAAAGTAGGAAAAGGTGAACTGGGAAAAGGTAAAAGTAGGAAAAGGTGAACTGGGAAGAGTTAAAAATGGGAAAAGGTGAACTGGGAAAATGTAAGCTAGAACGAGGCGAAGTGTTGAAATGGCAAAATAGAAGGCAAACTGGGCAAAGGTGAAGTAGAAAAACATGAAGTGGGAAATTGTAAATAAAAAAAAGGGGGGGGGGGATAAATGGTAAAAGAAATGGTAAGGGGGAACAAGGCTAAGGAGAAAACAGGGTAAGGGTGGGTGGTAGAAGTGTAAGGGGAGGATGATAGGGGGAGGGGAAAGGAGTGTAGGGGGGGGGGGGGGGAGGAAGGATATAGGAAAGAAAGGATAGGTGAAAGAAGGATAGAGAGGCAAAACATGAATAGACAAACGGAGAAAACGAACTGGGAAAAGGTCAAGTGGGAGAAGACGAAGTGGGAAGGGCGAATTGGAAAAAGGTAAAACAAGAACAGGTAAAAAGAGAAAACGAACTGGGAAAATGGGAGGAGGCGAACTGGGAAACGGAAAATAAAAGGTTAAATGAGACGAGACGAGACGAATTGGGAAAATGCAAACTAGAAGTCTCAGGGTAGCCTATTATGATAGGGTGAAGGAAGAAGGGAAGTCGAACTGGGAAAAGGTAAAGCGTGAGAAGAATAAATGGGAAAGGACGAAAAAGGTGAAAATGAGAGATAGAGGGGAGGGATGGTTAGATGGATGGAGGATAGAAGAAAGTAGGATAGGGGTGGGGGAAGGAATGTAGAGGGAGAGGAAAGAAACGTAGGAGCCGAACGACAACATTCTGCCATTCTCATTAAATGGATAGGGTATGGATCAGCATAGTTATTGTCATGAAACTGAAGGAACCACACTTTCAGATTGAGTTGTAAATGTGAGGGGGGTCTAGAGTACAATTTTGCCCACGTCTCGGATCCTGCCGTATTAGATTTCACTTCCACGCGCGCATGCATGGCACACATATCTTCTTCTTCTTCTTCGCCTTAGGCAGCATCATGTTGAAGATTCTGCTGCACATATGTGCATGCGCGCACCCGCGCTCACACACAAACACGCATGCACATTCTCTCTCTCTCTCTCTCTCTCTCTCTCTCTCTCTCTCTCTCTCTCTCTCTCTCTCTCTCTTTCTCTCTCTCGATTTCTCGATCTCTTGGTTGATCGATTGATTGATTGATTGATTGATTGATTTTCTCTTTCTTTACTTTTCGTTTTAGCATCTTAGTAACCAATAGTTCTTCTTTGGTCAGGTTTAGGTAAAGAGACTGTTTTGTTGATGCTACTTGGATAACCTCCCTTGACAAACTACCCTAAACAAAAAAATACTAGTGGCTAGTCTTTTTGTTTTCCGATAAACTTCCCAAGAATTTCAACTATTGCATTGCCCACGAGGTAGTGATTTAATGTGTGTATCGTTCTATAAGTAAAAAAGTCTGTCACAGTCCGGTCACTCCCACTACATGACTTGTCTACACTGTAGAGTGTAGTCAGTCTAGTAGTAGTGACACTGACAGTAGTCTAGTCCGCGTCTAGTCTACATTCTACATTGCTTAGTCAATTTAATATATTGCTATTTAATGAATTACTGAGGGTAAAGCAATAAGCAGTAAACATTCTTCTTTTTCTTCTTCTTGCAGTAGACAACCGCCATCATCTTTTTAGTTTTTGATGGTTCTGTTGTGTGTAAAAACCGCTACCACAACACCTCGAGTGTAGGGGATATGCTGGAACGCTTGGGTTGGCGCAGAGAAGGAGGAATGCACGGCTGACAATGCTGTACAAGATCAAGGAAGGCATTGTGAAGGTGGATAACAGCAGGCTCCAACCAGCGCCTAGCTGTCGGAGAAGAGGGCATGATGATGAACAACAGCTGTGTACCATCCAGTGCAGGACAGAATACTGACGGAGCTCATTTTTCCCCGGGGACTGGAACAGACTGTCAGAGAGGGCGGTGAACCCCCATCTCTGGACGCGTTCCAGGCAACTGTTGGCTCTCATTAAATTCCCCCCCCCTTAAAAACGCAGTAGGATTGTGACCGACCACTTTGGACCTCAACCCAAAGTGCCAAAAAATCAGCCTGTTGATTGTGGGCATTAAAGGGAAGAAGAAGAAGATAGCATTGTCTGATATACACATGATAACTCTTGATAACATACACACACACACACACGACAGTTACACGCGTGCATGGGCACGCATGCGCACACACATGCACATGCACTCGCTACTAGTGACGCGCACGCATACAGTCACTGACTCTGACATGCAGGTATGCATGCACACACACACGTAGATCTTCTTTACCTATGACAGGGTTCGCACTGTCTTTGAAGGTCTTGGAAATTGGCTTTGGTCTGCAAATTATGAAATGGTTTGTGAAAAAGTCGTTTACGCCATAATCATTTGTTTGTGTTGATTCCGGAATTGATAAAGAAGCAATTTAATCTTCTTCTTTCACAGGCCATCCTCTGTCATCGTGCTGGCAATTATGATGTATATATAATCAAGGGTTTCCGGTGCGTTTATTACATTGGTACTGTGGGAAGGGATAGCTGCCCAGATGATCAGCTCAAAGGGGGTAGGGTGAGGGTGTGTGTAGAGGGGCTGGGGGTAGGGACAATTGGGAAGCTGGAAACATGGAAGAGTGGTTGGGGGGGGGGGGGGGGGGGGGATTTAGATCTGGGTCTTGAAGATTTCCACTGAGGCTGATGAAATTACCTCACATGGAAGGCTGTTCCGTTCTCCCACTGTTCTGGGGAAGAAGGTGAACTTCCTGTAGTTTGTCTTTGTTGCAGGAAGCAGATACGCTGCAGAGTGTGATTGCCTCATCTGTATGGATGGTGGGTGAGGGACTGACCTGTGCTGGGTATTGATGGCCACCTCTCCATGGTGGTACTTGAAGAAGGTGGCCAGCCTTGCCGTTCTTCGTCTGTCTTGAAGTGAAGGCCAGTGCAGCACGGTCATCATGTTGTCCACGCTTGATGTTTGACGGTGGCGGTTGACGACCCATCGAGCTGCACAGCGTTGGACCTTCTCCAGCTTGCCGATGTTCTTGGCAGTGTGCGGGTCCCAGACAGGTGCTGCATACTCAAGCGTGGGTCTTACTAAGGCCTTGTAAGCTGTTTCCTTCACGATGATGGAGCCTACTTTGAGATTTCTTCTAAGGAAACCAAGGGTTTTGTTGGCCTTGTTGACAATATTATTTATGTGTCCGTCCCACGAGAGGTCCTGTTGGATAGTGACACCAAGGTACTTTGCCTCTTTGACTGTCTGCAGACTGGCCATGAAGATGGTAGGACTAGGAGCCAGGCTGGGTGTTCTTCTTTCTGGACATGTCATGATGTGCAAAGTCTGACACTTTCCTGGGTGGAACTCCATTTTCCATTTTTTCTCCCACTCTGCCATGGCTGTCAAGTTCTTGTTGGAGTGCTTCTTGATCTTTCTGAGATGCAATGGTTCTGTGGCAGAGGGTATCGTCGCGGAAGAGCAGAGATGTAGAGAACAGTTTCTCAGGCATGTTGTTAATGTAGAAAAGAAACAGGGCTGGGCCCAGGACTGATCCTTGGGGTCGACCCTTCCTGAACACATGTTGTTCTTCCGTCAGGATGATGATGTCCTCCGCAAAGCCCATGATGGTGCTGACTATGATGTGCTCCAGTGTCTTAGTACTCTTACACAGCACACTTGTCAGGGAGATGGGGCTACAGTTCTCATCACGATATTTCTCTCCTTTTTTTAAGACTGGTGTCTTATTTTCCAATATCCCTTATGTTCGACGATCTAGTTCCGTGTAGCAGACATCCTCTATTTGTCGAAAGTTATATCCGGATCTTTTGACTACACCAGTGCAACTCGAGTGATCGCGATTGAAGCATTCGACATCAAATAGAAAATAATTCTTTTTTTTCAGTTTATAAACTTTATTGAGATTGCATGTCGTGAGAGATTTTTAAAAATAGGATAGAGGGTCTTTGGACAGGTCTTTGAAAATTTGTGAATTTTGGTATGAAAAATCTGTATGAACCCCAATAGATGTGTTTATCATGTTATTTTTTCCTCTCCAAACCTCAGGTTTCAACTAAAATTAATTGGCACAAGTTTCGTTTTGCTCATCTTGATCAGGTCCAGTGAGTAGTGAGCAGTCTGAGTTGGTGAGAAATGGACTTGGTTCGCCGTCTTCACATGGCCATACGGAGCAACGACGTCAACGGCATTCACGCCGCGGTGAATGCTGGGGCAGATGTCGACTACGAGTTTGGCATGCAAGGTCAGCTTTTACTAGTCTGAACACAGTTGACAGTTGGCAAAAAGAAGTCGAGCAATAATGGAGTTTGTTTGGTGTTGGTGTTGTTGATTTTGGGTTGCTTTGTAACAGTGTTCATGTGTGATAAATACAAATGCACGCACGCACGCACACACCCCCCCCACAGACGCACGCACACACATACACACACACACTCTCTCACACACACAAACACACCCACTCTCTCTCTCTCTCTCTCTCTCTCTCTCGCACACACACACAGTCAGGAAAAACTGGTCTTAAATTGGAGGGAGTCTTTTAACAGAGGGTCTTACTCTCATAATAGATGTTTGACTAGTATAAATAGTTGAACCTCAGTATTGCGACCACCCTACAGACTGGCCAAAACTGTCCATAATTGCGAGGTGGTTGATATACTGGAGACTCTTAGTAATAAATTAGAAGAGAAGAGTGAGTAAAACTGTCCGGATTACTGAAGTGTCCGCGATACTGAGGTGCCCGTTAGGCGGGGTTCCACTGTAGCATACATGTAGCAATACTCAATGATTTTTATGTTGATGTTGGATGTGTAGGCGAACTGAAGTAAAGAGCACCCTGATCATTCTTATCTATATCAGGAATCATCTTGCGAAAACTTTATCTCTACTCGATGACTCGAGTTTAAGCTGTGCTCATCCAAATTTTATTAGTGTTTATAGACAACTGATGAACTCAATGTCAGATCTTTTCATAATCACACTGGATCTACTTCTCCTGGTTGCTGTTTGAAGAAAATAATGTGTGTGTGTATGCATGCTTGTACGTTCCTCTGTGTGTGTGCGCGTGCGTGTGTATGTGTGTGTATGCACATGCACGCGCATGCTGCATACAGCAGACCTGTTTACTCTACTCTTTTCGAGTAGTATTCTACTCAATTTGGACCTCTACTACTCTTCAAAACTGAAAATAGTGCTCTTTAATTCTTGATTACTACTCATTTTCAGTGAACATTATTTGATGGTTTACTGAGTAAAACTACACATTTTGCACCAAAACTACTCATTTCAGCTACCCAGACTACTCGAGACTTGTGTAGGGGGTAAACAGGTCTGCATACACATATATGTTTCATTCCAGGCACGGCGCTGTGTCAAGCCATCCTGACATGCGGCAGGTGTCCATGGTGTCCTTGTTTCATTCCAGGCACGGCGCTGTGTCAAGCCATCCTGACAGGCAAGGGGAATCCGGAATAAGGTCGAAAGTACGGTTGCGCCTAAGGTCGAATGTACAGGTGTGCTTAAGGTCGAAAATAAGTAAATGCACACTTCAGCCTAATGTCGAATTGTAGAGCTGTGCCTAAGGTCGAATATACGGTTGAGCCTAAGGTTGAATGCAAAGTTGAGCCTAACGTTGAATTGCAAAGTTGTGCCCAAGGTCGAATGTACGGTTCAGCCTAAGGTCGAATGCAAAGTTGAGCCTAAGGTCGAATTGCAAAGATGTTAGGCTCAACTAAACATTCGACCTTAGGCACAACTTTGAAATTCGACGTTGGGCTCAACTGTGCATTCGACCTTAGGCTCAACGATGCATTCGACCTTAGGCTCAACCGTACATTCGACCGTAGGCACAACTTTGAAATTCGACGTTGGGCTCAACTGTGCATTCGACCTTAGGCTCAAACGTAAAACTTACATTAAATTTTCGACATTAGGCACACTTGTCAGTCATGCCATTTTGTTTCGACCTTAGGCGCAACCGTACATTCGACGTTATTCCGGTCACCCCAGGCAAGGTGTCCATGGTGTCCTTGTTTCATTCCAGGCACGGTGCTGTGTCAAGCCATCCTGACAGGCAAGGTGTCCATGGTGTCCTTGTTTCATTCCAGGCACGGTGCTGTGTCAAGCCATCCTGACAGGCAAGGTGTCCATGGTGTCCTTGTTTCATTCCAGGCATGGTGCTGTGTCAAGCCATCCTGACAGGCAAGGTGTCCATGGTTTCCTTGCAGGCATGGTGCTGTGTCAAGCCATCCTGACAGGCAAGGTGTCCATGGTGTCCTTGTTTCCTTCCAGGCATGGTGCTGTGTCAAGCCATCCTGACAGGCAAGGTGTCCATGGTGTCCTTGTTTCCTTCCAGGCATGGTGCTGTGTCAAGCCATCCTGACAGGCAAGGTGTCCATGGTGTCCTTGTTTCATTCCAGGCATGGTGCTGTGTCAAGCCATACTGACAGGCAAGGTGTCCATGGTGTCCTTGTTTCATTCCAGGCATGGTGCTGTGTCAAGCCATACTGACAGGCAAGGTGTCCTGGTTTCATTCCAGGCATGGTGCTGTGTCAAGCCATGCTGACAGGCAAGGTGTCCTTGTTTCATTCCAGGCATGGTGCTGTGTCAAGCCATGCTGACAGGCAAGGTGTCCATGGTGTCCTTGTTTCATTCCAGGCACGGCGCTGTGTCAAGCCATCCTGACAGGCAAGGTGTCCATGGTGTCCTTGTTTCATTCCAGGCATGGTGCTGTGTCAAGCCATACTGACAGGCAAGGTGTCCATGGTGTCCTTGTTTCATTCCAGGCATGGTGCTGTGTCAAGCCATGCTGACAGGCAAGGTGTCCATGGTGTCCTTGTTTCATTCCAGGCATGGTGCTGTGTCAAGCCATGCTGACAGGCAAGGTGTCCATGGTGTCCTTGTTTCATTCCAGGCACGGTGCTGTGTCAAGCCATCCTGACAGGCAAGGTGTCCATGGTGTCCTTGTTTCATTCCAGGCACGGCGCTGTGTCAAGCCATCCTGACAGGCAAGGTGTCCATGGTGTCCTTGTTTCATTCCAGGCACGGCGCTGTGTCAAGCCATCCTGACAGGCAAGGTGTCCATGGTGTCCTTGTTTCATTCCAGGCACGGCGCTGTGTCAAGCCATCCTGACAGGCAAGGTGTCCATGGTGTCCTTGTTTCATTCCAGGCACGGTGCTGTGTCAAGCCATCCTGACAGGCAAGGTGTCCATGGTTTCCTTGCAGGCATGGTGCTGTGTCAAGCCATGCTGACAGGCAAGGTGTCCTTGTTTCATTCCAGGCATGGTGCTGTGTCAAGCCATGCTGACAGGCAAGGTGTCCTTGTTTCATTCCAGGCATGGTGCTGTGTCAAGCCATGCTGACAGGCAAGGTGTCCATGGTGTCCTTGTTTCATTCCAGGCACGGTGCTGTGTCAAGCCATCCTGACAGGCAAGGTGTCCATGGTGTCCTTGTTTCATTCCAGGCACGGTGCTGTGTCAAGCCATCCTGACAGGCAAGGTGTCCATGGTTTCCTTGCAGGCATGGCGCTGTGTCAAGCCATACTGACAGGCAAGGTGTCCATGGTGTCCTTGTTTCATTCCAGGCATGGCGCTGTGTCAAGCCATACTGACAGGCAAGGTGTCCATGGTTTCCTTGCAGGCATGGCGCTGTGTCAAGCCATACTGACAGGCAAGGTGTCCATGGTTTCCTTGCAGGCATGGCGCTGTGTCAAGCCATACTGACAGGCAAGGTGTCCATGGTGTCCTTGCTGTTGGACCTGGGCTGCGACGTCAACACCAGGGATTTTGACGGCGGGTTTCCGCTGTCGTTGGCTATCCGCAAACATTACGCCGACGTCGCTCTGCTGCTGATAGCGGTGCCGAAGTGTGACCTGAATGTGGAGGATCCTGTGGCCATGTTGGTGAGGAAACGGGGGGAGGGGGGGGGGGAGCGGAGAGGGGAGGTTGATGGGAATGTTTGTGTGTGTGCAAGAGAGCTGGAGTGTGTGAGCCTGCATGTAACCTGCTTGTGATGTTTATGCTACGCCCAATTCATGAAGTTGCCCATTTCATGAAATGGGCAAAATGATTTGCTTAGTTTGTGAAATTACCAATGTAAATTTTGTTGCTTAGAAAAGCACTAAGAATGAAAAATATTTTTCTTTCATAAATACACAGGAATCACAAATTGGTACAAGCGAATGAGAAACCACACCTGTATAAATTTAAAACTTTTTTTTCAGATTTAATTTGATAAAATGTTTAATATAACATGTGGCTCAGGCATGCCCCAGAGTATCATTGTATCATTTGGTAGAGTGAGTTCGGGGGCAGGATGGGGGTGAAAATACAATGTAGAAACATGCGCTACTGTTGCATTGACCTTAACACCTGTATGATTGGGGATTGAAAACTTGTCCATTTCATGAAATTGGCAATTTCACGGATTAGGTATAGCATTCATACATGTGTGTGTGTCTGATAATTTGCTTCAATGCGTAAGCATGCTTTCAGTAATTCATGTTTATGGGGTGGGGTGGGGGGGGGTGGTATTGATAATTCACAGTTGTACATCAACATCATTGTACGCCGCTGTGTAGCTTGCTGGGAATACTTTTATAACACACTGTGTGTGTATGTTATCTTCACACAGCCTCCGCTCTGCAGTGCAGTAATTGAGGGTTTAGATGACGTGGTGGAAGCTTTGGTGCAGGACCCGCGATGCAAAATCACACTGGTATGTAACATGTTATTGGTCATCACATTTATTGCATTTATAATTGCCTATCTCACTTTTTTGTGTGCAGTTTTGAGTGTTCAAAACAAGAAAAACTACCACTGTCTAAATCGCAGTAAGAGCTAATTCAGCTATTTTACATTGTGTCAGCAACAGTTTTGGATCTGTGTGTCCAAGCTTTTGACCCTTTCGCCGCCAGCCATTTTTCATCAACAAATTTCAGTCAAGCTTACCTGGGTAAAGAAACGGTGGTGTCTGCAAGACTTTGACATGTATCAGATAAGGCCTTTCCTTATCTCCAGAAATGACTGTATTTTACGGACTATACGGCTTTCCTTATCTCAAAATGACTGTATTTTACGGGCTATAAGGCTTTCCTTATCTCCTGAAATGACTGTATTTTACGGGCTATAAGGCTTTTCCTTATCTCTTGAAATGACTGTATTTTACGGGCTATAAGGCCTTTCCTTATCTCCTGAAATGACTGTATTTTACGGACTATAAGGCTTTTCCTTATCTCCTGAAATGACTGTATTTTACGGGCTATAAGGCTTTCCTTATCTCCTGAAATGACTGTATTTTACGGACTATAAGGCTTTTCCTTATCTCCTGAAATGACTGTATTTTACGGGTTATAAGGCTTTCCTTATCTCCTGAAATGACTGTATTTTACAGACTATAAGGCCTTTCCTTATCTCCTGAAATGACTGTATTTTACGGACTATACGGCTTTCCTTATCTCCTGAAATGACTGTATTTTATGGGCTATAAGGCCTTTCCTTATCTCCTGAAATGACTGTATTTTATGGGCTATAAGGCCTTTCCTTATCTCCTGAAATGACTGTATTTTATGGGCTATAAGGCCTTTCCTTATCTCCTGAAATGACTGTATTTTACGGACTATAAGGCCTTTCCTTATCTCCTGAAATGACTGTATTTTACGGACTATAAGGCCTTTCCTTATCTCCTGAAATGACTGTATTTTACGGACTATAAGGCTTTTCCTTATCTCCTGAAATGACTGTATTTTACGGGCTATAAGGCTTTCCTTATCTCCTGAAATGACTGTATTTTACGGGCTATAAGGCTTTCCTTATCTCCTGAAATGACTGTATTTTACGGGCTATAAGGCTTTCCTTATCTCCTGAAATGACTGTATTTTACGGACTAAGCTATCCACAAAAAGTTAAGGATCACTTGCAAACTAATTCATAACTTTCCAAATAAGAAAGCCAATGCGTTGAATTTTGGCCAACATTTAATTCAATGCTTTAGTGATAACGATACACAATTGCCTTCAATTTCGAGCAATCGTTTGGTCTGTACATTTGATCAAAGTGGGTACGTATCGAAATTTGATTTCCCAAAGTCATTGAAATCACAAGACAGGGCATTCTGATGCTCCCAAAAGTTCAGTAATGCGTGTATCCGCCATGGCTGTTCTGGCACTCGACGCAGCGAGTCCTCATGGAGTTGACCAGGGTGGTGAAGATCCTCTGTGGAAGCGCCTGCCACTCAGCCTGCAGCATCTGGTAGAGGTGCTGGGCATCCCTGGGAGGGGGGTGGTTGCTCCTCACTTTGCGATCCAGCTCATCCCAGAGGTTCTCAATCGGGTTGAGGTCGGGACTGCATGCTGGCCACTCCATTCTGTTGACTCCAGACTGCTGCAGGAAGTCGTTGACCACCCTTGCCCTGTGGGGGCGAGCGTTGTCATCCTGGTAGACAGCCGGCGGTCCCATCTGCTGCAGTGTAGGCACAGCCAGCGGTCGAAGGATCTCATCCCGGTATCGGAGGCCAGTCAGGTTACCCTGTACATGATACAAGGGTGTTCTGTGGTGAAGGCTGAAGGCCCCCCAGACCATTACAGAACCTCCACCAAAGGCCACCTTTTCTTGGACAGTGGCGTCAATAAAGCGTTCCCCTGGGCGCCTCCAGACCCTCAGTCGGCCGTCGTTGTGGTTCAGGGTGAAGCGTGATTCATCACTGAACAGGACCTGGGACCATTGCTGACGTGTCCACCTCACGTGACGTCTGCAGAAGGCGCGGCGTGCTGCCCTATGGGCTGGAGTTAAGCGTGGCCGTACAGCTGGGCGACGAGAACGGAGGTTAAACCCATGAAGGCGGTTCCGTATGGTCTGCTGGCTGATGTTGATGTTAGTAGCCACCCTCAGCTGCCTTCGAATGATGCTGGAAGAGGCTGTTCTTGTCTGCAGGGCTTGTCGTTCAATGAGACGATCTTCACGTGGAGTTGTCTTCTTCGGTCGACCAGATCTGCGTCTTTCATGGACCCTCCCAGTGGCTGTGAAGCGTTGAATCAGTCTGACAATGACCGAGATGGACACCTGAAGTCGCCTGGCCACTTCTCGCTTGGGAACACCATATTGGAACCATGCAACAGCTCGTCCCCTATCCAACTCGCTCAATTTTCGTCGTGGAGGCATTGTCAAATCAGGCCTAATACTGGTGGTATGTCTTCTTATAAAGCCAAGCAAGAGACAGCATCTCACACATAAACAGCAGTGCTTGCACGTGCATAATGGTTTTTCCATCTGGCTTGTGCAATGTGTTCATGCAGAACGATCCAAAACAAGGTCCTTTTTCGCAAGTTTCCGCTTTTTCTTTTGCTGCCAAGCTCAGTAATAGAGAATCACGTGCAATGTTTCCACTAACACAACATCGCCCACTTACAGCTGAACAAGAATTCATAACAATTTGGCTTGACTGAGAAAAAAATAACAGGAGCGAACGGAGTTTATTGCGCACCTGTTTTCTCATAGTGATCCTTAACTTTTTGTGAGTAGTGTATAAGGCGCACCTTATTATAAGGTTCAGCGCCCAAATTTGACACAAAATCCAAATTTTGATATGTTTTCTTACTGAATTATCAGTCAAGGCGCAAGGGTCTCCTTCTTGGAAAAAAGTATCGCCTTATAGTCTGTAAAATATGGTAACAACATAAGGTCATCAGATAACAGATCATAATTACATGCCTTTTAGTGACGTGGGTGTTAAATGAGTGTGGTGCCAAAAATGCGACATCGGTGGCAAAAGGGTTGACCGTAGGTGAAGAATAATTCTATGGTTCTTTCGCAAAATATATCGCAAAACTGCTTCAGTCTTTTGGCATCTGGAGAGTGAAAGATAAGTGTAGATTCTTGTTTGTATGTACTGGTACTGTATTTTTCTGACTGTAAGGCGATACTCTTTCCCCAGACTGAGACCCCTGCACCTTATAATATGATTTATAATATGGTAAGAAAGTGTAGTAACAAAATCTGAGTTTTTGGGGTGCGCCTTATAGTCAGGAAAATATGGTAAATGTCACAGAAAAATTTGGAATCTTACTGAGATTGGGAAAGTTCTGAATTTCCCTGGAAAATATTCAATAGTTATTTAATAGACCCACCCAGTATTGGGATACTGGGGGTCTTTTGTATAAATAGTTCCCCCACCTTCTGGAAGTTCTGTGCTTGTAATTTCCTCTAATCTGTCACTCTCTTTGACTCTGCCTTTTCCCTTTGCTTACTGTCATCTACTATATTTCCCAGTTTCTGCCTTACCGTTCCATTCTCCTGCCTTTTTTTCAAGAAATACTTTCAAAACGATTTCCTCCTTCCGAAGTCGGACATGCTGGGCCTATTTCTTAGTTAGGCGCATGACGGCAGCTTGACGCATCTGCGCTAATAATTGACAGAAAACTGTCTGAGCGATCAAAGAAGAAGAAGAAGAAGAAGATTCAATAGATCAAAGTTAGGTGTGTGCCTCCTTTAATTCTTTGTCTCTGTCTGTCTTCCGTTCTGCCTGTCTGTCTCTCTCCCTCCCCCCTCTTTTTTCCTCTGTATGTTTGTCTGTCTCTCCCTTCTCTTTCTTTGTCTGTCTTTCTTGATATCTCTTTTGTGTCTCTCTTTGTCTGTCTGCCTGTGCGTCTGTCAGTTTCTCTCTCTCTCTCTCTCTCTCTCTCTCTCTCTCTCTCTCTCTCTCTCTCTCTCTCTCTCTCTCTCTCTTGCTAAGTTTCTTTTTCTCTTTATTTCTCTATATCTGTGTCTGTCACGCCTGTCTCTGTCTGTCTGTCTGTCTGTCTCTCTCTCTCTCTGTCTGTCTCTCTCTCTCTCTCTCTCTCTAGCATGCAGCCACTTGCTTGGACAAAATTGGAATCATCCCAGGAAAATTCGTAATTTACTGATTTTTCTCGGATTCCCAAATTTTCCTTGACATAAACACGAATGTGTATGATTGAAAGAACAAAAAATGTACCACACGATACCATGGTACATAAGCATGTCTATGTTATTGTTGACGCAGGGCAACAGCATGGGCAACTCGGCCCTTCACCTGTCCCTGCTGCACAAGCAGGACTCCATCACCAAGATCCTGGCCCGATGCGAAGGGTTCCGATTCCTGCACAATGGCGCGGGCCTCGCCCCCATACACATCGCAGCCACGCTGGGCGACTGCTCCAGTCTGGACCTCCTCTACCCCCCCTCCCCTTCCAGGACCGAGGAGACCCTGCACAACCCCTCTCCAGGGAAGGGAACTAGAATGGCGTCGCCCAAACTGAGTTCAACCATGCTTTGCCGAGAGCTGGACCAGCAGACCAGAATCTCGGGTGACACGGCATTACACCTGGCGGTGAGAGAGAAACACAACAACTTTGCGCAAAGGCTGGTGGCTTTGGGGGCCAGTGTGGATGTGACAAACTCGGGCAGCAGCCAGACGGCTCTGTTACTGGCCTGCAACAGCGACAACACGGAGCTCGCTCGCCTCTTGTTGAAACACGGGGCTCCGCCGGATCAGGCGGGGTACCTGGTGATCCAGCAGCAGACCATGCTGAGAACGTTTTCGCGGGAGAGCGCCCTTTCCCCGCTGCACCTGGCGGCGGCGGCCAACAACCTGCCCCTGGTGGAAGCCCTGTGCCAGCACGGCGCCAGCGTGGGTCAGTGCGACGACCGGGGGAGGTCGGCGCTGCACCTGGCTTTGATGAACGGGGCTGGCGACGCGGCCATGTACCTCCTGGAACGGCACGCCTCCGCGAGCAACGTCGCGGGCGCGATGGTCCTGGGCGAGTCTCTTCTCCACGCCGCGAGCAAATGCTCGTTCGCCCAAGCCGCGGAAATCGCGACCCGACTGATAGCCATGGGGTTTTCGCTGTGTCAGGCCAACCGTCAGGGGAATCTCCCGCTGCATGAAGCGCTGTGCTGGGAGAACGTGGAGGTGGCGCGTGTGATGATACAGCACGGGGCGGACCCTAATGCTCCGGGGGAGATGGGGTGCTCGCCGTTGTCCATCGCTGCCAGGACAGGGTCAGTAGAGCTGGCTCAGCTGCTGCTGGGGGCTGGCGCTGATGTCAACGGGGCAAAGCCTAAGGTGGGTCAAAACTTCATGTGTGCTGTGAGGTTTTTTGGAGTTTTTTAGTTTTCATATTTTGTTTGTGTGTGTGTGTGTATATATGTGTGTGTGAGTTTGTATGTGAGTGCATGCGTGCATGTGTGTGTGTGTGTGTGTGTATGAATGTGAAGGATAGGGGGATATTAAGGGGTTGTTTTTAATATAAATCATTCTAGTGCAATTTTGAAGCGCTTAGAGCTTAAAGGTGAAGTGCTATATACATTTTCTTAAATAAATAAATAATAAATAACTTCAATACATGAATTTATATATATGTTAGTGGAAAAGCACATTGATGATATTCCCATTGTTTGGTTATAATAGTATCAAGCATTGGACATACAGTGTGTCATGTGTATGTGTCACGGTGTGTGTGTCATTGTGTGTGTGTCACTGTGTGTGTGTGAGAGAGAGTGAGAGAGAGATGGTGATGGAAGTGGTATTCATGCCTATCAGTTTTGTTGAATAGAAGAAATTGCCTTTCATGCTAGCTTAGTACTTTTGTTATTTGTTTTTCAGAATGTGCACTAAACGGTAATTGATTGCCATTACGATTGCTAATGTTACATATGAATATAACTGAGACCATGCCTGTGTTTTTGACAGAGACAGAACTTCTTCATCACGACCGACCATGAAGAAGATTACTTGAGAAACGAAAAGTTATCTCCTGTCGAGGAGTGGTCTCCCCTGAGAGAAGCCTTAGAAGGGGAAATGACGGACTTCGCTCGTTTTCTTGTCAAGGAAGGCTGCTGCGACCTCTCCAAAGAGAAATACCTCTTCTCCGATTCCTTCGTCCCTTCTCGCGCTGCACCCCCACCTCACGATCCTTTCAACGATGAGACTGATGATGACAGTGATGATGATGACGATGATGATGATGATGATGATGAAAATCCTTACGTGATCAAGAGAGACCCGGAGTTGTTGGCGTGGTTACGAGACAAGGCCAGTAACCCACGCTCTTTGTTTGAACTTACCTTAGAGGCAGTGCGCAGCGTTTTTCGACAGGGTGACCCGCCCTTTCCGCTGATGCTGGCCCTCCCTTTGCCGGAGAAGATCATCGCTCGGCTATTTTACAGGGATATTCTATAGTCAAAGGCACATATCACTCGGCTGTTTTACAGGGATATTCTGTAGTCAAAGGCACACATCACTCGGCTATTTTAAAGGGATAGTCTATAGTCAAAGGCACACATCACATGCCTATTTTACAGGGATAGTCTGTAGTCAAAGGCACACATCGCATGCCTATTTTACAGGGATAGTCTGTAGTCAAAGGCACACATCACATGCCTATTTTACAGGGATAGTTTGTAGTCAAAGGCACACATCACATGCCTATTTTACAGGGATAGTCTGTAGTCAAAGGCACACATCACATGCCTATTTTACAGGGATAGTCTGTAGTCAAAGGCACACATCACATGCCTATTTTACAGGGATAGTCTGTAGTCAAAGGCACACATCGCATGCCTATTTGACAGAGATAGTCTGTAGTCAAAGGCACACATCACATGCCTATTTTACAGAGATAGTCTGTAGTCAAAGGCACACATTGCATGCCTATTTGACAGAGATACTCTACAGTCAAAGCCTTGCAGCTGAGTTGTGAGACGACCAGGGCTTCTTCTTCTTCTTTGTCGATCGTTCAGGCAGTTTCCTGTCAATTATGAGTGCAGATACATCATGCTGCTGTTATGCACCTAAGAACTTAGAAATAGGCCCAGCATGTCCGTCTTCAGCTTGAGAAAATCTTTGTAAGAAATTCTTGGGGGGAAAAAAGGCAGGAAAATGGACCGGTTAGGCGGAAAGATAGTAGATGACAGTTAGCAAAGGGAAAAGGCAAAGTCAAAGAGTGACAGGTTAGAGGAAGTTACAAGCACAGAACTTTCAGAATGGGGGGGAACTATTTGTATGAAAGATGCCCCTGGTATCAGGACTTCCAATTCTGAATGCATTATATTCGATATTCCCACATGCATGCATACTCAACAAACCCACTCACACAAGAAACAAGCATACATTCATAACTTTTTATACTATTTTTGTATACCTGCTGATAGATTAATATTTTTCATAAACGCTTGTGCAATCATTACTTGCAGTATTGTTTAGGAATTTATGGACATGAAAATAGCATAGTTATATTTACTGTTGATCTTGTATTGTAGTAGGTAATGGAAATGTAATTCATTTAAAGAGCATTTAATCGTTATCATTTCTAGGCACTTGATAAATACATGCACAAACATACAATTTCAACGAAAGAAGTGTGTGTGTATCTGTGTGTGTGTGTGTGTGTGTTTATTCTAGTCAAAGACCAAGCTCTTGCTACTTGAAGTGTTTTATAATCAACTTGTTAAAAGGTTATGTAATAATAACATTATGTCTTCTTTTTTCTCTTGCCAAATGTAATAGATACTGTGATGCATGTTTAACAAAGATCAAATTTCATTTCACCATGGTTTCTTTGTTTTATCTTGCCAAATGTAATAGATACTGTGATACATGTTTAACAAAGATCAAATTTCATTTCACCATGGTTTCTTTGTTTTCTTTTGACAAATGATGCGATGTGTGATTTTTCATTATTTGGTGACCCTCTTTTACTGATTAGTTGTTCATGTTTGCCGTTTTTGTTGTTGGTGGTGGTATGTTTTTTTAATATTGCTGTTAACACTTTCACCACCAGCCATCTTGAGCCAAACATTTTCATTAAAGCTACTTGGCTACAGAAAAGATTTTGTCTGCAATATTGTGAGATTTCTCTGTGACACATTTAGAATGAGGTCAGTCCTTACTGCCCAAATTTTGGAACACAATGTCATTGAATAACAGACCCTGATTTCGAGAGTTTTTATGACATGGTTGTGAAATCATTGTGGTGCAAAAATGCGACTTTGGCGGTGAAAGGGTTAATGCTAGTGATATTTTCTATGAAAAAAATACTTGAAAATGAAAGTGAGACTGAATAAATTATTGCTTTACTAAATTAAAAACCCTGTTGAACTTGAAGTGTACATGGATGCAACTTTGCCTCGGATACCAGGCGGCGCCTGTTTTTCAACATTTTGACCACCCCAAAAAAATTGATTCAAAGTTCAAGGAGGAAACAAGTGTTGAATTCTCACTTGACAAGCCTGGAATAAGCAGGGCGTTGCCCCCTGACCCCCCAGCCCTGTACCCTTCCTGGGCCCTGGGCGGCCCCTGGATCGCTGTCTTGTCTGTTTTTCGATTTTCTCCTGTTGCATCCATGTGTTTGTGAGAGAGAGACAGAGATGGTTTGTGAGGGGTGTGCCTAATTAACGAAAACGGGCGAAAACAGAAGCGAAAGTGCATTTTTGATCGTAAGCAAGAACACAAAATGTTAAATTGGTCTAAACCCTACCAAATTTTGCATAGATTTGATCTTTAATCGACTGTTGATCCATATTTAGATGTAATTTCCGATCTGCATTTTTTTTGTAAACCAGCTTCCGTTAGCCATTACTTCCGCCGACTGAACTTTTTTCCACTTCTCACAATTGTACCATACTAATAGTATGGGCGAAACGGGCGAAAACATAAGAGACTGAATCTGATTCAAAGGGATTACGCTGATCTTGGGTCATGAATCTTAATGAAACTTGGCAGAAAGGTTCCTTAGATGCTGCCCATGGTGTTAAAATTGATGTATTGACCCAAGATCAGCGTAATCCCTTTGAATCAGATTCAGTCTCTTATGTTTTCGCTCGTTTTCGTATATTAGGTAGACCGTTTGTGAGTGTTCTTGTGTGTATTTGGCAAACGTGTAATTGTTCTTTATTTGCTCGTGTGAAAATTGTGTTTGCATGCTGCTTTTTTTTGCTGCTTATTTTGAATTTTGTTTTTTGAATATTGGAAAAAAAGGATGAAAGAACGGTTTGTTGAAATATGCTTCTGTTTCTAATGCCTGTGTTGATGTGTGACTGATTGAAGCGTCAAATATGCATAGTGATATGTTTGCACAAAAGTACAGATGCAAATGTACACAAAAATACATGACAATATTTGTATGCAATCATAACACATTCGGATGCAGGTGTACTTGCACACTAAAACTTGAAACATTTCTTGTAAATATCGCTTAGTCTTTTTTGTGTTTGTCTTTTTTTTCATAACTTGCACATAGACATTAGGTATTATTAGGTATTATGTACTTCATAGTCACAGAGGCGTCTCTGTGAAATTCGGGTTGCTCCCACCTTCTACCGTTGAGTATCCACAATCATCAGTTTGATTTTTTTTTTAACCTGGAGAGCGCGTCGCAGCCAGAGGCGCGCCACCCACTTTTTGTTTCTTTTTTGCATGCGATTTTTGTGTGACTGATGAGGAACGAAAGGGTGGGTGGGTAAATTTTGACACAACTTTTTCGTTGCCTCTGGGTTTTAGCGTGAGCTAAGTGCATGGGCACACGGGACCTCGGTTTATCGTCTTATCCCTGACTCCCCTTGATAGCAGAGCAGAGAACTGCTTATCCTGGAAAACTGGGCTGAAATTCAAAAATTTGTTAAGATATATATATACCTTGCTCTTTGGAGGTGGGGGGAGGGAGAGGGGCAGGGGGAGTGGGGTATCCCATTGACGGTGACATTCTGCTTAACGTCCTCCGATCTGGAACAGACACATATGGCACATTGGTAGATATAAAGATGGTGGGAACGATCCTGGAGGCAATGCCCGGAGGCAGTGCAACACCAGGAAAGTACCGATTTTTTTAGCAATACAGATGTGTATACCGAGTATCCCATTGACTTGGCCCCAAGGACTTCAAAACAGTTTGAGTTTGTTCCCAAAGACCAATAAATCTCCAAGGCTGTAGCACTAAAACCCTTTGCAAAGGCCTCCCAGTTTAATAGCCATAGTCACCACAAAAGATTAAGCTGAGTTATCTAAGTTTTCTTTTGCCTAGGTAGAAAGAACGAGTGACTTGCTAACGGATGCAATAAAGCGAGGATTATTTTTACTTCAAACAAATTTTACAAGGGAGCTAACTTGTTGTCACTCCCAAACCCATTCTCTTGGGATAGTTACTCCCCTTTTTTGCCTGATACCTGATCGAAATATTTAAATTTTATTTAGACAAGATGTCATTTTATCGTCATTCATTACGTTCATACAACAAGGTCCTTTTGTCAACAGCTTTTTATTTTTCAAAAGTGTCATATTACTTTCTTTCCTTTTCTCTGTGACTGTTTCTTGTCGCACGCTCATGCGCAAACACGTAGGCTACAGACACATGCACAGAAACACACTTTCGCGCACGTGCGCACACACACAACAGCATGCGAACACACGCACATTCATGCGGACGGCACACGCCCCTTCATTCCAATACAGTCTTCATCTATAATCTCAAATTGAAACTTCTTCAGACGTTTTCACTCGCTACTTGCTGGTGTTTAAATTATATGGAGACTGTTGAAGGGGAAGCAGGATCATTATCCGTGATTAACCATTCTCATCATTTTCAGGACTTATGCCATTGCAGAAAAGTACTTTATTTGTGTACCCTTTGATATCGGCTGCAGGGAATAAGTTTGTGCCCTTGCCATCTGGGTCCAATGATTAGGAGGATGCTGAAAGAGGAACAGAAGCAGACGTCAATTCGCCCTGATCAGCCATTTTGAATTAACTCCAGTTGCTCATTTAAGCTCATGTTCCTTGGACAGAGATAAAAGAGATTGCTTCTTTATATCTCCTGTAGATGCGTCTATGCAATTGCATTCTGTCTGACTAGACCTCTCTTTCTATGTCTGTTTCTCTCACAGAGAGGGAGACAGAGAGAGATAGAGAGATTGCGCACTAAACCTATGCGTGTGCATGTATTGTTAAGCCCACCCATGTCTGAGAGACTTCCCAGTCAGAATACCGTTGTCTTTGTACAAATAGTTCCCCCACCTACTGGAAGTTCTGTCACTCTCGTTGACTCTGCCTTTTCCCTTTGCTTTCTGTCATCTACTATCTTTCTGACTTATTGGCCCGTTCTCCTGCCTTAAAAAAACCCCCAAATCTTCCAAAATAATTTTCGGTAAAGATGCAGATCTACACCCCCCACCCCACCCCTCCTCCATTTCTTGGTTCTTTCCGTTTTTTCAGTCTTGCCTTCTTTTTTTCTTTTTTTTTTACTGCAGATTGACTTCAACCTCTATCGTTTGCTATATTTTCAAGGAGTGTTGATCTGCATCTTTACCCAAACTTGTGAGTGAAACATCAGTGATCAACCATGCTGTTACAGCAAACCTCAATCCACGTGCATGCTTGGTTCAGTGCGTTCTTTTCGACTTGCCTTTATCCTCTACTATTATTAAATGCGTATTTTTAATTATTGTATAAAGGCAAGACTGAAAAAACGAAAAGAACCGAGAAATGGAGGACGGGGTGTGGATCTGTATCTTTATCACTGAGAACTGAAAACCGGACAGAATACCTCACCCATTATGGCCATACTATGGCCCCAGAACGCAGATGAAGAACAAGAAGTCTGAGAGGGAGAGAGCGAGAGAGAACCAGACAAACGGATAGACCCAAAGAAAACAGAGAGAGTGAACGTGCGTGTAGCGTGCACCATGCCAAAAAAAACCCCACCCCAAAAAACAAACGGGAAGGGAGGTTCGTGGGTGTGCGCGCGCGTGCACTTGTGTGTGTGTGTGTGTGTGTGTGTTCCAAGAGAATTGCGTATTTGTCGTAACTGCGAAATGGGTGAAATTGGAGATGAATTTCATTATACAATGGAATGTCCAAAATAATTATAGCCTAAAGAACTTCATGAAAAATTCATTCCTAAGAAATATCTGAAACCAAAATCTGTTTTTAATTATTTGTTTGACGCATGTGTATGAATAAAACTAGTAAATTTCTAAAAGTTGGGAAGATAGTTTAATAAGAGCATTTCTTTTTATTTACGGCTCACCAAATTTCGACATTTTGCTATTACGTGCACACATTGTTCTGATTGAGTTTTATGTTTTTTGTCATACTTGTATCCTCCATGCCCCAAGAGGGGTTAAAGGGTTAACATTCTTGATTCGTCTGTGTGTGTGTGTGCGCGCGCGCGCATGCATGGAGGTCTCTATTTCATGTCTTTGGGCTCAGTTTCTTTTGTGTCTAGAAATAACTTAGCTAACAAAACTACTTTCTTTTTAATCTGCCAGCACACACACATACAGGCAGACACGCGCACGCACGCACACACACACACACACACACACACACACACACACACACACACACACACACACAGTAGACACACACACACAGTAGACACACACACACACAGACACACACACACAGTAGACACACAACACACAGTAGAGACACACACACACACACACACACACACACACACAGTTATACGCACGCATGCACACATAGTTATGCGCACGCACACACACGCGCGCACACACGCACGCGCACGCACACACACATACACACACACACATACACACACACACACACACTATGTGTTTCTTGTTAGTTTCCTTTTGTTTAGCGCATCACCTTTTCACTGATCTCTCTCCATCTGAAACCCTAAAGGCTTATGTCTATTGTGTCTTGAAAAAGAACATGATGAAACCCACAATCTGCAACACGCACGCGTGCGTCCGCGTGCAAACACACATGCATACACACACACACACACACACACACACACACACACACACACACACACACACACACACACACACAAACAAACAAACAAACACATGCATACACACACACGAATATTGTTTTGACAAAATATTGTTTGTTTCTTAAATTTACAGCAAAATAATTTAATTATCCAAAACATCAATATCACCAGTCATTTCATTTCAAGTGAAAGGCAAATTTTACCCAAAATAAAATACAAACAATGAAACATTAAAAAAAATGCATTGAATCCACAGAAACCTCCACCAAGAAGCTAACTCAAGCTTAATGACAATAATACCATGAATGTATCACGTTATGCAAGAATTCTTTATATCAAACCAAATTTAACAACTTGCCTACGATCAGACCTGATATTACATACAGTATCGCCAGGATCTTTCTGAGATTTGAATGATGGTTGGTTGATGGTTCGTCCCATATGTGCTGTTTTGCAGCCAAGTGGATGTAAAACCTAACTTTTATTCATAAAACGTGCCCTAGATTTGTAACTGGGAGACAACAAAACAGGAAACAGACAAATTCCTGTGTCTCGATTCCGAAGAACTCTAATATTTAATGCATTATTTATATAAAGAATCCAAGATGTCAAAGAAAATTCATCAAAATCTGTTTAAAATCATCTTTTAGCGATCCTCTCGAGTACATTTTAATGCATAATCAAATAAAATCAAAAGAATAAAATTCCCACATCTGATTAATAATCCAGATTAACTTCAAAATTAAAACAAACCATGACCTCCACAACGTTTCGTCAGAGTCCGGTTCATAAGTTTTAAAGTCCCCTTAAGGTAAACGAGAAGACAAAAACCAAAGTACAACATCTTTTAAACATCTTTTAAAAAGTAATCATAACATTACATATAAGATGAGATAAAATGGACATAATTTGAATTATGTATGCGAGTTTTTTTTCACACACACACACACACATGAGCATTTTACACACAAATGCACGCACACCAACACATAATTATAGTCTTTATTAATCGATATAAATGACCTATCACTTTTTTTTTTACATGTATTACATCTTAGGCAAACATACGATGAAACAAATGGAACCGGACATACTTTCATATTATACTAGTCTTAAGGTCTGTGTACACGTTAACATTATTCACGATATATTTCTATTTCCCCATGGCAACACAGTGATAGCCCACTCTTAATATGACTTACAGCTCACTGTGTTGCCATGGGGAAATATAAATATCTTGTGAATAGTGTTAACGTGTACACAGACTTTTACAGCTCACTGTGTTGCCATGGGGAAATATAAATATCTTGTGAATAGTGTTAACGTGTACACAGACCTTTACAGCTCACTGTGTTGCCATGGGGAAATAGAAATATCTTGTGAATAGTGTTAACGTGTACACAGACCTTTACAGCTCACTGTGTTGCCATGGGGAAATAGAAATATCTTGTGAATAGTGTTAACGTGTACACAGACCTTTACAGCTCACTGTGTTGCCATGGGGAAATAGAAATATCTTGTGAATAGTGTTAACGTGTACACAGACCTTTACCAATTTGTCTTGCTTTGCACTCGAGCTATGATGATCAACTTATAACATGAAAAAAGACTGCTTCGTTTCATCTCAATTTGTAACGTACAGTAGGATATTAGTGTTGCATGCATGCACAGAGACACACATGCACGAACGCACACGCATGCATACGTATATATATAAGGCCTACATATATTGACAATGAACAGAGAGAGAGAGAGAGAGAGAGAGAAACAAGCACATAGGTTCTTGTTAAGATCCCAGGGTAATCCCGCTTTTACAGAACTTGCCCCTTTCAGGCATTTAACCCATTGACTGCCACCAACGTATTACGTACTGACCTGATGATGTCATCAGATGAAGAGGAATAACCCTGATAGGCTTTTGCTCTAACACAATCAAGAGAGTTATAGCCACATATCATTTTGCCAGAGTAGCTCTGTCAGTTGTCTTTTTCATGGCATGATTTGCCCAATGATTTTTTTCTTTAATTCTCTCTGGCAGTCAAGGGGTTTTAAAAGCAACAACAAAAAATATCTCTAAGATACCCATATGGGGCGATGGTTTGGGATACAAGATTATCCTAGATGCCTGATAAGAAAAACACGCTCATAATTGTCTGTACTTTAAAAAAAAATTAGAACTGGAATGTAGTCTAGTGATGATCGTGTTGATTTTTATTCGGCCTATTTGTTTGTTAATTAAATATATTAGATAAAAACATTTGTTTAAAGAAAATCTGTGACAACGTGCCAGTTCAGTCCTCTAAGCAAATACGCGAACGGGAAAAAAAGAATGTCAAGTTCCTGCAAAACCAGCTATAGAAAGTTTTCCTTTTTTCCACGACCCATCTCTGAGTGGAACTCCCTCCCACCTGAGGCAGTAACATCGGCCTCGGTGGAGAGCTTCAAGTCCCGGATATAAACAGCGCCCATCCCCCCCCCCCCCTCTACTCCACCCCACCCCAATCTCCATCCCCCCTTTGACCCCGCCTCACTCATCCCCCTATCACATAGTCCCCAGTTATTATACACAACAGAACCATCAAAAGGAGGATGACGGTTGTCACCTGCAA
>JAGGCT020002118.1:0-35188 GCA_017654935.2 Phymorhynchus buccinoides
GTATGTCAGTATCCGTGTGACGTGTTACTCATTGCGAGGAATGGATTGAAGTGAAGGAATTAAGTAAAGATGGCGAAATGGCACTAAGAGGAAGGCGAAATGACACTTAGAGGATGCCGAAATGGTACCACTTGACAGCACTCTTATCTAATCACCAAAATGGGGCGTTTCCGGCCATGTGGCGAGATGGGAAATGGCGAATCGGTATGTACCACACAGAGAGAGAGAGAGAGAGAGAGAGAGAGAGAGAGGGTGGGGGCGCAATATACAAGGGAGTTCTAAGATAGGTAGATATGGAACTCTTTAGCTAGTGGACTGTTGGCTGATGAGTAAAACAGGAATAGCTAGTTTCATAAAACTAAGTTTGGATTCAGGACTGCCAGTGGGTCGATCTGCTAAGTAAATCAACATTCAGAGCAGTCTGTGTTAAAATGAATTAATTTCGATCAACATTTTTTGAAGTATTACTGGGGATATGCTTTAATCAACGCTTGAGTTCAGGCACGTTGTTCCCTGAAGAGAGAACGAAAGTAGGGCAAGTCAGAGGTGACGGATCTAGAGGGCGCCGTAGCTTGTCACAATTTTTTTGCGCATGCGCTGTGAGTGGAATTGTCGTCTGCTCAAATCTAACCAAAATTGATGGTAGGCCAGTGTTTGTAATTTGACATGGTTTTATGGTAAGTTAATCTTGATTTAAAATTTCAGTCGAATATGATATATGATATTGGTCTATGAAAATGTATTTAAAAATAGATCTGCAATTAGAACTCGAATTATTGTGAATAAAGTAGGTTCATTGATTGAATGATTCAAACCTCAGCTTTGCCTTTTTACTATAGATTCACCTGTCACCTGCCAGCAAGTTCAACTTCCAAGTTGATCAACGGATCATTCATCTTGGTGTTTACCACATGTTCAAAACGATTCAAACCCAGTGTGAGTGTCTAGTTTGTCCATTTTTGTTAGATAATTTTGAATCTATTAGTTGAATTCCAAGTATATTTTATAGATTGAAAAAAGTGCAAGACCGCGGGAATAGGACTCGTACACAGTTCATGCGGAAATCCGGCATAATCATAATGATGATGCGATCCGTAAATAAGTAAAAGAAAGAAGGGTAAAAATTTACGGGTTAGGGAAAATACGGACACGTGCGCAAATCTTTTCCCTTCTTTCTTTTACTTATTTACGGATTGCACACGGAATCTCCGCATGTATGTGTACGTACCCTACTAGTAACACCTCACAATGGCTGCGCTTAGAACCAGAGGGGAATCTACGCGCATGCTCCGTCTGTTTTTCAACTTGGCTAAGTCAGTAGCTGCAAGGATAATAATAATAAGTGCTTACATTTACTACACAGAGCTTGGTATTATTATCAATGATTTAGACGTAGTCTAGTTGCAGCGGTCGCATTGATCAATACACAGAGCATTCAGAAACTACATAGATCTATTAGGTCTATTCTGACATAATTATAGTTACGAAGTGGTTGTTATTCAGAAAGGGTTATGCAAGAAAAAAACACCTAGATCTATTCAGTATTCTCATGAATTCACATTGGCTTACAAATTATAGTAGCGTATTTTTGAGTTATGATTAAACAAAATTCACTGATTAATTAGTTGTTCTTATAGTGTAGGCCTTCCCATACACCCAGAAATAACAAAATTAAATTTTTAGATTTACTTACTTGAACATAAGCCTATGCCTAATTATTTTGCCAAATCTAGACTCCCCCCCCCCCTCTCTCTCTCTCTCTCTCTCTCTCTCTCTCTCTCTCTCTCTCTCTCTCTCTCTCTCTCTCTCTCTCTCTCTCTCTCTCTCTCTCTCTCTGTCTCTCTCTCTTTCTCTCTCTCTCTCTCTCTCTCTCTCTCTCTCTCTCTCTCTCTCTCTCTCTCTCTCTCTCTCTCTCTCTCTCTCGTTCTCTCTCTCTCTCTCTCTCTCTCTCTCTCTCTCTCTCTCTCTCTCTCTCTCTCTCTCTCTCTCTCTCTCTCTCTCTCTCTCTCTCTCTCTCTCTCTCTCTCTCTCTCTCTCTCTCTCTGTTATTTCGCTTCGTTTGTGCTTTTTTTTAATTTTAAAGAGGGTTGGATGTAGAAAAAAGCATGTGCATGTACTATTGCTTATTCTATTACCCTCTATAAATAAAAATCATTCATTCTCTATGGGTGCCTACGTGTGCGTGTGCGTGTGCGTGCCCTCTCTCTGATGCAGTAAGAAAACGTGACCATGGATGTTGCTGACCTTATCGTTGTGAGTAAAAATTGATTTGATATTTTATTAACAGAAGAAAGTGTAAGAAGATAGAAAACAAAATGTCATTCAACGTGTATTCGACTAGTAAGCAAACCATCGTTGTGACTGTCATCTTCAAGCAAGGTCTGTTTAGTAATTCAACCGTTAACCTGAACTTGGGGTCAATAGTAACGTGAGAGCTGCACAATAAATGACTTTCTACAGTAATGAAAAATCATAAAACACAGGGCTCCCAGGGGGTAAACATTTGGGGGTCTATGAAGCACTAAAATTCTACAGGATCGTCTAAAAGAATGTGCAGGGGGTCCCAGGGATGCACTAGAAAAAATATTTTTAGCATTCGCTGTGCCACTGGGACTCTATCCCGCCTCTAGGACCCTCTATAATGTAACTGAAGAAGTCCCTGGGACCCCTTGTTTTGCGGGACGATTGGGAGCCCTGAAAACAGCATATATTTTTGTGTGTGAAAGACTGAGTTTCCAACTGTATAGAGAGAACAATTCCACGGGCTCTTTGTCCTACAGTCAAAGGACTAGTTAGTTAGTTTGTTTGTTTTTGCCAAAATAGAGTTGGGATGCGCCATTGGCAAGGCATCTCCAGCATAAATAAACTCAACCCCAGCCCCCACCAGAATAGCAGTTGCCTCTTCTGCTATGAAGTCATAGAAGTCACAATAGTTATTGGAAGACAACAGACTGGCATGCATTGCTCTCTCTCTCTCTCTCTCTCTCTCTCTCTCTCTCTCTCTCTCTCTCTCTCTCTCTCTCTCTCTCTCTCTCTCTCTCTCTCTCTCTCTCTCTCTCTCTCTCTCTCTCTCTCTCTCTCAGTTTGTTTAATTTGATGTGCACAATTTTGTTGCTGAATTATTTGATTGGTAAGTGAATTAACTGATTTCACATTACTTGGTTGTTTGATTTATAGGTAATCTACTGGTCCGTTGGTTCATTATTTCGCTAATTATACTTGTCTGACGTCTGTGCTGATTACTTGATTTCTTAATTAAGTGATCAAATAGTTCATTTATGAATTGTTTCGTTCATTTCTTTATTAACCCTTTCACCACCAATGTCGCATTTATGCACCACAATGGTTTAACACCCATGTCACTAAAAGGCATCAAGTCAGGGGCTGTAATCGCAAAGACCCTATTTTCTTAATTTTGGGATTTAAGGATGGGCCTAATGTTACACATATTACAGAGGAATTCCCAATATTGCATATTTATTCTTCTCTACCCAGTTAAGTCTAATGGTATTTTTTTGTTAAAAAATGGCTGGCGGCGAAAGGGTTAATAGGTCTATGTCAGTATGTGTATATGTAATTGAACACATCATTGCTTCCATTCTCTATTTAATTGAATGTAAACCTGAATTTTCCAATATGTTTGCATTGATATGAAAGTTGATATATCTTTTACAGTAGGAGTTTGATTTTTGAAAGCTTATGTTTGCAATCCTTCTTTCTTTTTCCAATCCCAACCCACGTATTTGTATTGTGGTCTACAATAAAACATTTCAGTTTTCAGTGTTCTTTTTCTCTCAGGCGTTGCTTGTTATTCAATGAATTGGGGAACCTATGTTCACAGAAGCTGGAACCAGCATGGTTCATGGAAGAAGACTCACCAGATCAGCCCTCAGCTGTCTCCAGCACAGCACAGCCCATGTCTGACAGCGCTTCTGGGTCACCGCTGTCTTTGAACACAAGTTATTTCTGTCAGCGTTGTTCTGCTGCCTTTGTGCTGGTCAGCAGTTTGGAACTCCACCTGGCGTCAATTCATGGAGAGCCTCTGCCAGTTCCAGATAACAGTGACATACAGAGCCTGCAAGTGAGTGTTAATTTGTGCAGTTTTATGCTTTATTTCATTGATTATGTCACAAGCATTCAAAAAGTGAATACGAAAAAGGTTTAAAAAAATCATTTATGTAAAATGCTAGTCTGTCATTGACATCTTATAATTTGTTTATGAATGTTGCAAAATGCCCCTTTAATAATTCTTGATTGTCAACGATGGGTGTCAAATAGAAGCTGAAGCTTTGAATAAAACAACTTTCAGGTCGTTTTGTTTCTGTTGCAATAGTGATACTATGGGAAAGGTGTATGGTTTACATTGTTAAACACAGAATGCCTGGACATGCGTGCACACATCCACACGCATTTACACATACGCTAACACTTACACTCACTAAGAGAAAGAAGGAGAGAGAGAGAGAGAGAGCGGGAGCGAGAGAGACCCCAAACACATGATTGTACTGCTTATTTAGTTATTTGTAAATGTACACAAAGAAACCCATTTTGAGGAGAAACAACATGAGACACTATTCACAATGTTGTGGGTTATTATCACCAGCAAAAGCCCTTTGAGTTACAGGGCAAAGACCTTGGTTGTGGGTATTTGTTTGAAGCACAGTATTCAGGGAAGGTTAAACCATCTTTTCAACTCGTATTGCTCTTTTTGCACTTTTCTTTCTATGTGCAGCATATGTTGCTATTCAATAACTTGTGGAATCTGTTTTCACATGAGCAGGAACCAGTATGGTCCATGGAGGAAGACTCACTATGCCGGCCCTCAGCTGTCTACAGCACAGTACAGCCCATGTCTTGGTCGCTGCTGTCTCTGGAAAGAGGGCGGGCGTGTCAGCATTGTAATGCCACCTTTGTGCTGGTCAGCAGTTTGGAACTGCACCTGGCGTCAGTTCATGGAGAGGCCCTGCCGCTCCCTGAGTGGACTGAAGGGGCAGCCGTGGAGAGGCCGGCCGGTGTAGTGGCTGATGCTGGCATTGATAGGAAAGGTGGGGAGAGGAGACCCACAAGGCACGCGTGTGAGGTGTGCGACAAGGCCTTCACTGCAGTTGGTAGCTTGAATCAAGACAAACTGATTCACGGCAGCCAGAAAACATTTGTGTGTGACGTGTGCTGGAAGGCTTTCTCCCACGCTAGTACCCTGAGGACTCACCTGCTGATCCACAGTGAGCAGAAACGCTTTGTGTGTGATGTGTGTGATAAGGCCTTTGCCCAGGCTTGTAGCTTGAAGAGACACACAAGGATCCACACAGGGGAGAGGCCTTACAAATGTCCACACTGTGAGTCTGATTTCAATGACTTTAGTCCTTTTCAGAGACACGTTCGCTCAGTGCATACAGGCCACAAGCCCTATGTCTGTGATGTGTGCGAAAAAGCTTTCTCAGAAAATGGTAACTTAAAAAGGCACAAGGTAACCCACACAGTGAGGAAATCTTGCGTGTGTACAGACTGTGGGAAGGGTTTTGTTAGCCCCACTACTCTGAAGAATCATCACCAGACCCACAGTGAACAGAAATCCCACGTGTGTTCAGACTGTGGGAAATGGTTTACCCAGTCCAGTGGTCTAAAGCAGCATCGTCTGACCCACACTGGACAGAAACCTCATGTGTGTTCAGACTGTGGGAAAGGGTTCACCCAGTCGATTACTCTAAATCAACATCGTCTGACCCACACTGGTGAAAAACCACACAGCTGTCCTCACTGCCCTGCTACTTTTACCTGGTCAGTTCAGCTGAAGAAACACACAGCAAAAGTTCACCAGTAACATAGCACACAGCAAAAGTTCACCAGGAACATAGCACACAGGACACCCGTGATCCTTTTTTTTAGGTATTAGGTATTTATTCTGTGAAATTCGAGTTGCTCCCACCTGGAGAGCGCGTCGTAGCCAGAGGTGCGCCACCCAATTAAAAAAACAATTGCATGGGCTTTTTGTGTGACTGATGAGGAAGGAGTAAATTTTGACCAAATGACAACTTTTTCGTTGCCACTGGGTTTAGCGTATGCTAAGTGCATGGGCACACGGGACCTCGGTTTATCGTCTCATCCGAAAGACTCCACGTTCAGACCGTAAGGCCTAGTGCAAAGTGAGAGGAAAAAATCCCCTGTACCCAGGTTCGAACTCGGGTTTACTTGACACGAGGCGAACGCGCTACCACTGTGCCACTGTACACTAGTGATCCACACTGCAGTACGAGGAACCAAAAGTGTAATGAAGACAAAAGTCAGATATACCTGGTGTACATTGTGGCAGCTGGTAGGGACACAAATATGTTTCTTTACAGCCAATATCAATTAAAAGGAAGGAAATCAATGTCCTCCTATCAGTTTCTTATATGTGTTCTGGACATCATATAATGTTAAGTCGCTTTGTCCTTACTGGTCTGCTGTGCTGCCTTTATTTGTTTGGTCGTTAATCTCATCATCAAATTAGGGTAAGACGGGGTATAAAGCCCATGGGCGGGTAAGAAGCCCATGCCAATTATCATGAAATGAAGAAAATTTCAGTCAAATTTTGCCCATGAGACGAGTGTTAATGTTTAGCGTTCGTCTCACGGGCAAAATTTGCCTGACATTTGCTTCATTTCATGAGATAATTGGGCATGGGCTTCTTACCCGCCCATGGGCTTTTTGCCCCCGTCTTACCCTATAACTGCGTCTGTTTTGGCTGTTAACTCATTCCGGATGAATTCCGAGTATACTCGGAACTGGAGAACGCCAGTCAGGGCCTAATTCCGAGCATACTCGGAACTGGAGAATGCCAGTTAGGGCCTAATTCCGAGCATACTCGGAACTGGAGAACGCCAGTCAGGGCCTAATTCTGAGCATACTCGGAACAGGAGAACGCCAGTCACGGCCTAATTCTGAGCATACTCGGAACTGGAGAACGCCAGTCAGGGCCTAATTCCGAGTATACTCGGAACAGGAGAACGCCAGTCAGGGCCTAATTCCGAGCATACTCGGAACAGGAGAACGCCAGTCAGGGCCTAATTCCGAGCATACTCGGAACAGGAGAACGCCAGTCAGGGCCTAATTCCGAGCATACTCGGAACTGGAGAACGCCAGTCAGGGCCTAATTCCGAGTATACTCGGAACAGGAGAACGCCAGTCAGGGCTTAATTCCGAGTATACTCGGAACAGGAGAACGCCAGTCAGGGCCTAATTCCGAGCATACTCGGAACTGGAGAACGCCAGTCAGGGCCTAATTCCGAATATTCTCGGAACAGTGATTTCCGAGCCTAAAACTTGTCTGAATCCATGTTTTCTCGATTCAAACCATGTTTTTCAAGTCAATTCTCTTCGTCACCCTTCGAACCTTCGTTTCACTTATGGTTGGCACTTTTTGTTCTTCATTTGTTAATGGTAAAAATGTGCAAAAAATCGGCCCTACACGAGCCTCGGGAAAGGATCCAATAAGTTTCCATTAACAATGACAGTAACAAGGAGACTAATAATTCCAATTTGTATGCAAGTAACTGCGATTTGAAAGTCAAATTTTAACTGGGATCAACCAGTAGTGTTGTCAAAATTCAACCACAGACAGTGGTGAGGTTTGTAGCACTTTTTGTTTGTTATACTTTTTTTCTAGGCAACTGCAGGCATGGCTCCCAATCGTCCCGCAAAACAAGGGGTCACAGGGACTCCTTCACTTACAGCATAGAGGGTCCTAGAGGCGGGATAGAGGGTCCCAGTGGCATTGCGAATGCTAAAAATATTTTTTCTAGTGCATCTCTGGGACCCCCTGCACATTCTTTTAGAGGGTCCTTTAGAATTTTAGTGTTTCCCTGGGAGCCCTGTCAGGCCAGTAATGATGACTGAAGGGGTTAAAATGAAATGCACCATGGTCTGGCTGAGTGTTACCTGATTAGCATACCACAGTGACATAGTGTGAGTGGATAGACCCTCGTGTGTCATCAATGCACATTTTCACTTACATAGCTTATAGTACTATTACTGCGCGCGCGTTTGCGTGAGTGTGTGCTTAACAGGAGGAATAATCACGAGCGTGTAGCTAACAATGTGTTGTAATGTTGTAAAATGATGCAAAGCAATGTGTGAGTGTTTAGCATTGAGCATCGTTCTGTAGTGTTTGCCCTTTGTCACAAGGTAAACAAGGCGTATGGTTTATGTGTGGCAAAGCAATCATTTGCCATGTTATGTGTTTCTCGTCTATGCACATTTATGTGTCTACATAGCTAACACTAGTTAAAGTAAGCATTCTTTTTGCATGCACATGTGTGTGTTTGTGTAGGTAGGTGTGTCAGTGTGTATGCTTTCATGCATGCTGTGTGTGTGTGTGTGTGTGTGTGTGTGTGTGTGTGTGCGTGCGTGCGTGTGTATTGTCTTTATTAGACAGGGGACATTTAAATTCTGTCATATGACATGAAACAATTTCAAAAAGAATGTTTCAAACAAAACGTGTTCACACATGGTACAGTGGAACCTCCCTTATAAGACCTTCAAAAATCATCCAAAATGAGGTCTTATAAGGGAGGTAATTTTAATACATGTACTCGGCCAAGGGTCCTTGGCTATTCACTGTGTCTGTTCATGTGTTGCAAGTGAAATTGACCCATGGCCAATATTAAAATGATGCGGCTGTGCCCAATGGAAGCTGTCTTTACCAGTGGCAGTTCTCCCTACACGCCGTAAAGAACTGTTGGTTGTTGTCACTCCACGGGTGGAGTGAATGTGTGGGTGGCTCCATGAATGGAAGCTGTCTTTACCAGTGGCAGTTCTCCCTACATGCCGTAAAGAACTGTTGGTTGTTGTCACTCCACGGGTGGAGTGAATGTGTGGGTGGCTCCATGAATGGAAGCTGTCTTTACCAGTGGCAGTTCTCCCTACACGCCGTAAAGAACTGTTGGTTGTTGTCACTCCACGGGTAGCGTGAATGTGTGGGTGGCTCCATGAATGGAGCGAAGTCCCCTGAAGTTGGAGTATGGCCGCCCATGTGGCGGGGCCCTTTAAAAGCAGCCATACACGTAATCTTCCCACCCAAGGCCATGCGAAATGTTCACATGGCGCTGGGTGTGCCCCCAGAGTGTTTAAGCTGGGGAACGAAAACAACAACAACAATACATGTACTTACGAAGAAGGGCAATGTCTCAGAGAAGTAGGTCTTATGTGGGAGGGAGTCTTATAATGGGAGGTTTACTAGGGAGGTTCCACTGTATCATGTATGTGACAATTAAAATGATTAATTATTGTCAATTGAAATGTTATGTTAAATACGTTATTGTTTGGGTTATTTCTAGTTAAGTTTTCAAAGTTGACAGTTTCGCCGATGATTGAGAAGGTGGGAGGGTTATTTGTCGTTTCCTGCATTCGTAATTGGTACTTTATATTCACAGAGGCGTCTCTGTGAAATTCGGGTTGCTCCCACCGGAGATCAATATCGCAGCCAGAGGGGCGCCACCCTCTTTTTTTTTTAATTTGCATGCAATTTTTGTGTGACTGATGAGGAAGGAAGGGGGGGGGGGTAAATTTTGACCAAATGACAACTTTTTCGTTGCCACTGGGTTTAACGTGTGCTAAGTGCATGGGCACACGGGACCTCGGTTTATCGTCTCATCCAAAAGACTCCACTTTCAGACCGTAAGGCTTAGTGCAGAGTGAGAGGAAAAATCCCCTGTACCCAGGTTCGAACTCAGGTTTATTGTATACGAGGCAAACGCGTTACCTCTGTGCCACTCTACGCCCTTGTCTGTTCAATGTATTGGTGGTATATTTGATCAACAGTTATTTCATTAGTTGGTTAACTTATGTTTTGGCAATTAATATGGACTAGCGCAACGCCTAGTACTGGCAATGCACCATACTGGTAACACCTAGTAACGGTAACGGCAAGTACTGGTAACGCTGAGTACAGCAAATTTGAAGCGATTCGGTTAAGAAATGGCGGAGTTATAAGGCCCCGTTTCCCGTTGGCGCTGCTCTGAGAGTGACGCGTTCTCCCGATTCTCTTCAAATTTGCTGCTAGGCGTTGCCCGGGCCATAGCAAACCTGACAGCAAATTTGAATCAATTCGGTTAAGAAACGGCGGAGTTATGCGTGAAAAGGTGAAGCGGCGTATAGCGCGCGCGTTTCTGAACCGATTCGCTTCCGGTTTGGCACACCTGGATAGTCACCGTCCCCGGTCATCTACCTGCCAAATTCGAAGGCAATCGGCCCAGAAACACCGGATTTACGGGCGCCGAAAGGTTCTTCGGATGCGCGTTTCGCGCATTTGCCGAACCGCGCAAATGACACGGCCGCTCGGTTGCCGTTGCCATCGCCCCGTTAGGGCTCACAGCAAATTTGAAGCGAATCGGTCGAAAAACGGCGGAGTTATTTGGCCTGTTTCGTGTTTTTCACACACACACACACACACACACACACACACACACACACACACAACGGACAGTTGGCTTTTTACTATATGATGTAAAGTAACAATCTCATTATTATTAATATACGTTTTAAGGAAAACTATTTCTTTTACTTTGTTGTGATGTGTTCGGCAAATGAAATGAATGTAAAAGTTGCAATGTTATTCAAAGTATTAATTGATATTTTTGTTAACAAAAGTGGATTCATTGGTTAGTTATGTTAATATGGTTAGCAATGGATAAGGATATGAAGCTACAACATTGTTTTAAAAAATTGGATGCTCTTTTCACTACAGTTAGTTGGCTGTGTTTGGTGGTTGACCTGGATTTAATGTTACAACATTGTTGAACGTTCTTCGTAGCATTTTCTACAACATTTATTTGGCTGTGTTTGGTAGTTGACCTGGATTTAACGTTACAACATTGTTAAACGTTCTTCGTAGCATTTTCTACAACATTTATTTGGCTGTGTTTGGTACCTGTTAAGTTGACCTGGATTTAATGTTACAACATTGTTAAACGTTCTTCGTAGCATTTTCTACAACATTTATTTGGCTGTGTTTGGTGGTTGACCTGGATTTAACGTTACAACATTGTTAAACGTTCTTCGTAGCATTTTCTACAACATTTATTTGGCTGTGTTTGGTGGTTGACCTGGATTTAACGTTACATCCAGGTCAACTAGAGTAGAGTGGCTCAACGTTTCCAGCACTGTGTGGACTTATGTGCTATAGGGTGCAATGATGGAGGTGTCATGTTATGAATTGTACTGTATGTTTTGTTGTTTACAGGTTGTTGAACGTTGGTAAGATAAATTGATGAGTGTTTTGTGATAAGTGGTCGAACTTTATGCAGTGACAGTCCTGAGATGACACAAGCTGTTGACAGGACTATAATGGGGAACCTGGATTTAAAAAATAAAAACAAACAAATAAACAAACACGTTACATCATTATTAAAAGTTATTACTAGCATTTTTTAACAACGTTTATTTGGCTGTTTGGTAGTTGATCTGGATTTAACGTTACAACATTATTAAAAGTTATTGCTAGCATTTTTAACAACATTTATTTGGCTGTGTGGTGGTTGATCTGGATTTAAAGTTACAACATTATTAAAAGTTATTACTAGCATTTTTAACAACGTTTATTTGGCTGTGTTTGGTAGTTGATCTGGATTTAAAGCTACAACATTGTTACAATTTATTGATTTTATTTTTAAGAACAGTTACTTGGTTGTGTTGGCAGTTGACATAGATGTACAGTTGCATTCTCAGTTCTGTGGTAAGAATGACTATTTCAACACATTGAACGTGGCGCTATATAATGTGTGAACCACAGCCATAACCAGGGGGCGGATTGTGCTGTTGATAAAGTGGCCATAACCAGGGGGTTTCCCGCAGATTTTTTTTAATGCAGTTTATGGTTATGAAGAAAGGGTAATGGGTGAACGAAACAGTGTGTGTGTGTGTGTGTGTGTGTGTGTGTGTGTGTGTGTGTGTGTGTGTGTGTGTGTGTGTGTGTGTGTGTGTGTGTGTGTGTGTGCGTGTGTGTGTGTGTGTGTGTGTGTGTGTGTGTGTGTGTGTGTGTGTGTGTGTGTGTGTGTGTGTGTGTGTGTGTGTGTGTGTGTGTGTGTGTGTGTGTGTGTGTGTGTGTGTGTGTGAGAGAGAGAGAGAGAAACTATTTTAGGCAACGTGGGGGGGGGGGGGGGGGGGGGGTCCGTGCAACCGAACACGAACCCCCCCATAATCCGCCTCTGATCATGTATGTCTTTGTGCCAGTCTGCCGTGTCCGACTATGACTTCTGTAGAGCACAGGAGGCAGCTGCTGCACCAATTGTCTTTATAGTGGGTATGCCTTGCTCAGGATACCTGCCCACGTTTTGCCAAAAGGACTGTAGGTCAGTTAGTGAGAGTCCCCCAAAGGCCAACCAGCCCTCCATCTAGGTTGAAGCGCTAAGATCATAGCAGTAACACACACAGAAAACCCAGCTTTGTGAGTTATTTCTATACCAGCCCTCTATCTAGGTTGAAGCGCTAAGATCATAGCAGTAACACACACAGAAAACCCAGCTTTGTGATCTATTTATTTGTTGAATGAAGTTGGAAATGAAATGTGCGTTATAAGTGTTACCTTTGTTCATTGTTCCTATAACACCGGGGAATTCTTCCTTTAATACGTAGTTACTGTCCCCGTTGTGGCCCCTTACTCAAATGGCTTTTATCATTGGCTGACATTAGTCTGTAGTAGGGGCCAACAGTAACATGAGAGCTGTACAATAGATGATTTTCTACAGTAATGGAAAATCACGGTACAGTTTAGTCTCTTGTGGAAGACTATGACTCTCGAACGAGGGGGCCCTTGCACCGGCTCTGGTGCTGCAGCCAAAGGCATGGGCTGGCCATTGGGGACCTTCCTCAACGCCATACATACTGTCCACGTTGCGGCCGTTTAACTGTTCTGTTATTTATTGAAACCACTTGTGTTAGTGGTTGCATTCCAAAGATTATAAATTCAATAAAGAATTGAGTCTTCTCACGTCATGTTTAATAGCGTGTGTGCACATGTATATCTGCGTGTGTCTGTTTGCGTCTCTCTCTCTCTCTCTCTCTCTCTCTCTCTCTCTCTCTCTCTCTCTCTCTCTCTCTCTCTCTCTCTCTCTCTCTCTCTCTCTCTCTCTCTCTCTCTCTCTCTCTCTCTCTCTCTCGCGCGCGCGCGCTCGCGTGTGTGTGTGTGTGTCTCTCTCTCTCTGTCTGAGAGTCTCTCTCTCTCTCTCTGTGTCTGTGTGTGTGTGTGTGTGTGTGTGTGTGTGTGTGTGTGTGTGTGTGTGTGTGTGTGTGCCCTTGTGTGTGTGTGTCGTCTCTTTGTGTGCGCGCGTGCATTTGTAACGTGCGTGCGTGTGTGTGTGCGTGCTTCTAATGGGTAACTTTAATTTCAATGTGTTTGATGTTTTGTCATGGTTATTTGATAAGTATGAATTTTGTATGTGCATGCTTTTTCACTTTCATTCTTTTTTAAAATGTTCCATTTATTGTTAATGGTGGTTATTGTTTTTTCTTCTCCTTTTTCATTTTTTATGAGGGCTGGATGTAAACAAGCCTGGATAGTGCTTAGTCTTTTCCCTCAATAAAAAAAGGTTCGTTCGTTCGTTCGTTCGTTCTCTCTCTCTCTGATTTCCCTGTCCCCATGGATAAAGACCATCGGTTATGTAACATTGTGTCCCCATCTCTGTGCGTCCCCATCTCTGTGTGCCCCCATCTCTGTGTGTTCCCAATTTCGTCTCTATGTCTCCCCGTCTCTACATGCCCCAAGCTTATATCTCTCTATCTTTTTGTTTATCCTAACCCTAAACCTATCCCTAACCCAAAACTCTAACCTTAACCCCTGACCCTATCTCTATCCCTAACCCTTACCCTAATCTGCGGGGACACATAAAGACGGGGACATATAGAGATGGGGACACATAGAGACGGGGACATATAGAGACGGGGACACATAGACACTGTGCCTACTTTGTTTTAAATCCGTCCGTTATTGTTGAAATAATCAGTATCTTTAAAATAGTCAAATTTGATTCACTGGGATTGCGTTCATATGGCTCGCCATTCTGTGAAGCTGTCACGCCGTGCCGTAACTACAAGTCCTAAGTAACACCTGGGCCAAGTTTCGTTTCGATCGGTTCAGTGGTTTAGGCGCTATGAACTGGCACACATTTTGGTCACATATGGACGTATGCACCCACATAATAAAAAATATAATTCGATGGCTTGGAGTCAAAATGGACTATCTTTAGATAGTCCATTGACGTATTACTGAACATATTGCGAAAACTAATAACTTGTTTCAAAAAACGACTGCATAAATATAAAAAGCATAATCCCCATTTTACATTATTTGCAGTCTTTTTTTAATACAGTTCTTAGTTTTTTTCAATAACATCAATAATAAGTCAATGGACTATCTAAAGATAGTCCGTTTTGACTCTAAGCCATGGATATACACACACGGACGGACAGAGAAACGCACAGCCCCCCCGTTCCCATTCTAATGTACTCCCGTTCTTACAAACCTGGGAGTACACTACAGTACTCCCCGTTTATAGTAAACTCGGTTATAAGAAATTTCGGTTACAGTAAAGGAAAGTACTGTTTCCAGGCTAAAGGTCTACTGTTTTATTACTAAATAGACCTCGGATAGTAGCAACTCGGTTATAATAATTTAAAAAACTGCTATAGTAAAGTTACTTTTGGTTCCCCACAGGACTGGCTCCTCTGTTACAATTAAAAAAATGTCCTCTTCGTGACCTTTGTAAATACGTCACCAATGTATGCATCACAGTCTCACCACTCCCCCCACCCACCCATAATAACAACTGGGTTATAATTAAAATTTAAAAAACTCCTATAGTAAAGTCATTTGTGGTTCCTCTTCTTTACAATAAAAACATAATTGTCCTCTTCCTCTTATTTGTAAATACGTCAAGCGCATAAATGCCCCAACTATCCGAACACAGTCAAATGAGACGTGCTACTCCCTCTACACGTCTCATTACCGCTTCTTAACGAAATTGAAAGGCACTCAAAAACTTGTTTCTTTCCCCTAATTACTTAGTGGAAAAAAATGAATCCGAAATAAAATATATATACATCTGAATCCGCTTATAAGAAACTCGCTTATAAGAAAACTCGCTTACAATGAAGCAAAAAAATGTCCCTGCCGAACTTCTTCTTTCTTATCTATGATCAAAACTGGGATATAAGAAACTCGCATATAAGAAAACTCGGTTATAAGCAAGCAATTTTTTTCTCCCATCCACAATGGAAACTTGGATATAAGAAAATGATGTCATACAAGAGAGTTGGTTTGCAGTTCATTTTCTTATAAGCGAGTTCTATTTACTTATAAGCGAATTACCATTGACAACATTTTCTTAAAGACCCCCCAGATCATGAGTCAGAATCACGGGTTCCACGTGTTTTCCTTCTTATAGCTGGTACAAAATCTTGCTTTGACCAGGTTTGACTCTCATACAAATGCCCCCAAATTGAAAACGAAACATTTTAAAGAGCAGCCTCAATTTGAAGTTGGGGGAATTTGTATGTGGGTCACAGCTACCCAGAAAAAAACAAGGGATTTAATCGTGTTGGGTCAGTGTGTCTTTAAAAGTGAGTTGGACCTGAACTGAAAGGATGTTCCGAGAAAATTGAAGTTGTTCCAAAAAGGGAAAGGTTACCTCATACCAGTTGTGTCACAGACAGTCTAAACAGTACAGGCACTAGATTACAAGACTAATTGAGTTGTTGTTGTTCCTTTATTCCATACTTTCCTTCAGTATTCTGTGCAAAATAAATGTTGAGCAGAAGAAAAAAATATGAGTACTTTTGTGTTGGTGGTAGAGAGACAAGGGAAAAAACTTCAAAATGTTTTCTTATATCTGAGTTTCGGATATAAGAAAACTTGGATAAACAAAACATCATCTCCCTTCGATTTTCTTATAACCGAGTTTTGCTGTATTTTTATTTGATGATGGGTTTATATTTAGTATTTTACGTTAGCTTTGACTTTGAAAAACGTCATCGGATAAGATAAAAAATACCATCAAAACTTTACTATATCCGAACATCGTTTATAAGAAAAACCTGTTATAGTAAAGGAAAAGCCTTGCTCCCCTGCACTTTACTATAAGCGGGGTGTACTGTAGTGAGTTCTCCTTCTGTTCTGGTCGCCGTATTTCTTACAGTTCCTGGCTTTGCCCTTCCTTTTACTGTACATGCATAATCCCTCCCTTTAACCACTATAAGTATGTACGTAAACGCAAACGCGCGCTTGGTAACGTGCGATTGTATGCGCTCCCCCACGCACGCACACACACGCACGCACGCACGCGCACACACATACACAGACACACACACACACACACACACACGCACACACACACACACACACACACACACACACACACACATACAACTCGTGACACAACTCTCTCACAACCTTTTCCGCACCACACTGGTTTATTTTTGCAGATTGTGTTCTTTATTTGTTGTCGCTTCTTGACCTCACAACTTCTTTTCATTGTGATCTTATTACACCCTACCATAAAATTAAAGGACCTTACTTCCTAGCCATCAACCAACATGTGTAGCGACCCTATATGGGGGAAATATACACGATTACCGCTTGATTACCGGGGAAGAGAGATAAGGGGGATAAAAGACAGAGAGAAAGAGACAGACAGACATGCAGGCAGATAGGGAAACACAAAGAGACAGAGAAGGACAGAGACATATATTTTGATTTCACTTAAATCTAGAAATCTTGATTTTTACAGCCCTTAAAATATTCTTTTCTTTTAGTTTAGTTTTTCCCACAAGGACTACCCCCCGACCCTACCCTATCGTTACATTTTCCCATTTCTCTCTTGAAAAGGGGGGAGGGAGTACACTTTGTAAATCCGCCTGTTTTATTCATTTTCAGATCATTGATAGAATGTCTGTTTCATATGATGTTATCTTTTCAAACAGCCTTGAGAAGTGTGGAAACTTGAAGAAACATAATTTCAAAATAGACCCGAAAGAGAGGGGGAGGGAAGATGGTGAGTTTAACGTTCTATTAGCATAAGCTGGGTGTGTTTTTTAAAGCACCTTAAAAGCAACATTCCTTCCTTAAATATAAAAGAGTCAAGAAAATCCTTCCTTCAATGTAAAAGAGTCAAGAAAAAGACAAGCAAGGGAGACCAACCATTTCAGTTCACTGCCACCTTCCCCTACCACCCCTCTCCTTCTCCAGCAGACGTCTAATAAGCGCCCCACCACCACTACTACTACTACCACTACTTCCAACCAACGACGGTTGCCCTAGGTAACCACCGCCTAGCAACAACGAAAGCAACCTCGCAACAGTATTAGTAGTTGTAGTAGTAGCAGAGCCTCGGGCACGTTTCTTATTCCCAAACCCCCTTTTGTCAACGAAACCCCTTTTGTCAACGAAACCCCTTTTGTCAACAAAACCCCTTTTGTCGACGAAACCCCTCTTGTCGTTCAGATCTCGTTTGTTGCCGAAGCCCCTTTTGTCGACGAAGCCTCGCTTAGCAGAAGAAGAAGAAGGAGGAGAAGAAAAGACGTCTTCGTCCATGGATTCGAGTTCGTCCAAATCCATTCTGTCGTTTTCCTCCACGCCGAAGTCGAGTCGCTCCGTGAAGATCAGTTTGAAGGAGCCTGCAACGAGGACCGTCACGACCAGCAAGGAGGGGCACAATGACGTCATGCTGTTCTTGTTGTTGTTATGACGTCAGAGGTGATTGGTATTCTCGTTGCGTTTGATTCTCGTTCTGAAAAAAAAGCAAACACACAAAAAATTAGTGAAGAAAAGTTGAAAGGCTATAGAGTACTGACGAGTCTGCGTGTTGTTTGGGTCAGTGCGCACCCCACCCCCCTCCTTGAAATCGTAGAGATCGTAAAGAAATGACGTCATGCTTGCGTCATATTTTCCAATGACGTTTATTTCTTCCGGCTACCATTTTTCAACCGAAAGAGATCAACTTTCATGGAGTTAGAAGGTAAGATCTGAATCTACTCATTTTACTAATGGTTTCCTTTACGCACTTGGTGTGAGGTGAAAGTTGCTATGGTTACATATAAGTGTATGTGACTATATACATAAAAATGCAACACCCGTATGTACGGTGCGCACTGACCCGTACCGGTACGCAATGACCAATTTGTCATAGTCTTCAGAAATATGTTTGCTTCTAGAAAACGGTTTCAGTTACAAAGCAGAGCGTTGATACAGTGGAAGCAGAAACATTTTAACAGACGCTGGTGATCTAAATCTTTTCCAATATCGAACTGGAGATCCACAAATTGACGTCATATTACGATAATGCCTTAAGGGGTACGCAACCCCCTTCAGTACTCTAGCTAGTCTTACAGCGTCCTGTCATGTAATGCAATATATTATTATAATTTATTTATAATAGGCTTGTGATGCCTAGGACCTGACGAATGAATGGCCTCTATCTCTCGTTGATTGACATGATAAGACTTAGGTTTGGGACAACAGTGAGGTGAGAGCCAGACCAGCCTGTTCATTTCCTCGGCAAGGGAACATCAGCTGTGTCTATGTTTGTGAACCAGGTGTAGAGTGGCACAGTGGTAGCGCGTTCGCTTCGTGTCAAGTAAACCCGAGTTCGAACCTGGGTACAGGGGATTTTTTCCTCGCACTGCACAAGGCCTTACGGTCTGAACGTGGAGTCTTTCGGATAAGGTGATAAACCGAGGTCCCGTGTGCCCATGCACTTAGCATACGTTAAACCCAGTGGCAGCGAACAAGTTGTCATCCTCATCAGTCACACAAAAATTGCATGCAAAAATAGTTTTGGGGTGGCACGCCTCTGGCTGCGACGCACTCTCCAGGTAGGAGCAACCCGAATTTCACAGAGACACCTCTGTGACTATAAAGTACCTAATACCTAATACCTAATTTTTGTGAACCACTATATAAGACTCTCGTGCTAGGAGGCAGTGCGCAGGCTCTTTGTACTGCAGCCTGGGGGTTAGTTAGCCTTATAAGCAAATGCGTGTGTGATGGCAATGCCTGCGTGCGCTTCACACAGCCTTTAGGGGTTGAATCCTCAAGGCGATGGCATAAACTAGCCTAGAAAGTGTGGGTGGTGGACATAGGGGCCTACACGCATGCGATTGGCACATAATTTAGTTTAAATTCTCAATGGTCAACTTATGACGCGGATTTGACCGCCAGGGGGCAACTTCAAACCACTTATCACGCGATATTCTTAGTTCTTTTTTTTTTTTTACAAATAACTTCACGCCTTAACCTCCTTACTTAGATGGGGGTGGGGTTTCTTTTTCCGCTTTCACAGAAGGTTCTCTTTTTCAACAATGGTTTACAAAGCATGACATCAATCATCCAATCATGTTATAGCATCAAAATTGTAACTAGGCGTGATACAAATCTCACGATACAATCAAACCTGTTGCTAACACATTTAATTTTCTAAGAAAATTCACGAAAAGGAAAATCAAAAGAACTGCATGCTTGTAGGGGTTTCTATTATATTTGTCTTCCACCCACCCACCATCCCACATCCCCCCCCCCCCTGTTGCTAACACACTTAATTTTCTAAGAAAATCTCACTCAACAAGCAAATTTTCACAATCCGATGCACAGAACATATAATTGTAGAAGTTATGTTAGAAATTGACTTTTCAAAAAGTAATTAGGCATCACTACACAAGTCTAGACAGATCACGTATATTTGTTACTTAGATGTTGTTATTATTATTATTATTGGTTGACATTAGCCTGAAGTTGGGACCAATAGCAGAGTGAGAGATGTGCAATAAACGGCTATGATAATTATCCGATAATGAAATATCATGGCTACACTGGCTCTTAAGGGCCCCACACACGATGCGATGCGATTGCGATCCGATTCGAGACGATGTCTGTGAGCTATGATTCAATACTTTCGTCTAAGGCCGTGTACACACATATTCCGTGCGGAAACCCGTGCGCAATCCGCAAATAAGTAAGATTAATCAACAACGCAATATTGAAATACATACAATGATTAAGACAAAGGAATATAAATGAAAACGATAGGCCTATATTATCCGAAGACCCTATTGTCTTAGTTTTGGGAAGTAAGGATAGACCTTTATTTATATATGTCACAGAAGAATCCCCAATACTGCAGATGGATTTTGTTCTCTACCCAGGTAATTTAATGGAAATATTTGGCTGAATTATGGCTGGCGGTGAAAGGGTTAACAACAACATTGAAAACAATCATGAGCCAAATTAGTGACAATTCTTCTACAGAATAATAGCACGTAAAGGAAAAGAAACAGACAGAAACAAAACAAAAAAGAAACAGTTTTATATATAACAAAAAAATGGGGGGTGGGGGAAGAGAGAGACTTGACAAATGCTGATTAGCGCAAGAGACTGAACAATGGAATGAACAATAGGATAATATATATGGCTTAGAAAGGCCAAAGTCATACATAGACACGCATATACATAAAGTACTGGCACAGAACATCAATGGTACCACAGATATCAATAAAGGTTTGAAAACACACAATGGACCTTGATGTCCTAGAGCATTTGACAGAGATCATCATTAGAGAGAGAGAGAGAGAGAGAGAGAGAGAGAGAGAGAGAGAGAGAGAGAGAGAGAGAGAGAGAGAGAGAGAGAGAGAGAGAGAGAGAGAGAGAGAGAGAGAGAGAGAGAGAGAGAGAGAGAGAGAGAGAGAGAGAACGACATAAGAAACTTACAAACTAAACTGGGAAGACAGGACTAGAGCTGAGGCACATAGGCCGACACATCCACCTTACCTCAAAACACTGCAAGCGGCGCCCACAATCAACCCGAGATAACCACCGGCTCTTCCAGTAGTGTCAGTCGCAGCACTCGAAGCCCCAAGGCTGCAGACCAAAGAGGCAAGCAGCTAGCTAGTCCACCGGCCAGTCAGTGGCTCCAAACAGTTCAGACGAGGAGGGGAAAGTGGTCCGGTTTTATAGCGTTCCCTTGAGGCATACATCATCCCTCCCTCCTCCGCACGGCTTGTGTTGCTGATTGACTGGCGGTAGGCCTACACGGGGTGGGGCTCTGTCTCTTCTCTTTCTCTGTATGTTTGTCTGTCTGTCTCTATTTCTCTCTGTGTGTCTCTGTCTCTCTCTCCATCTCCGTGCGCGCGCGAACGCATGCTGTTCAATGCATACTAATATCCCACCCCATCTCTCTCTCTCTCTCTCTCTTTATCTCTCTCTCTCTCTCTCTCTCTCTCTCTCTCTCTCTCTCTCTCTCTGCTCTCTCTCGCATCTCTCTCTCTCTGTCTCAATCTCTCTACTCCTCTCTCTCTCTCTCTCTCTCTCTCTCTCTCTCTCTCCTCTCTCTCTCTCTCTCTCTCTCTCTCTCTCTCTCTCTCTCTCTCTCTCTCTCTCTCTCTCTCTCTCTCTCTCTCTCTCTCTCTCTCTCTCTCTCTCTCTCTCTCTCTCTCTCTCTCTCTCTCTCTCTCTCTCTCTCTCTCTCTCGTGTTTGGTCTACATCTCTCTCTCTCTCTCTTTTCTCTCTCTCTCTCTCTCTCTCTCTCTCTCTCTCTCTCTCTCTCTCTCTCTCTCTCTCTCTCTCTCTCTCTCTCTCTCTCTCTCTCTCTCTCTCTCTCTCTCTCTCTCTCTCTCTCTCTCTCTCTCTCTCTCTCTCTCTCTCTCTCTCTCTCTCTCTCTCTCTCTCTCTCTCTCTCTCTCTCTCTCTCTCTCTCAGTATTCACAAATGTCATTATTTTAGAGGACCTGATGAAAATAAGCTGTTATTTCTGCTTACTCAGTTTATCCTCATTAAAAATTTCGAGTTCGAGTTCTCTCCCCCCTCTCTCTCCCTCGATTGTCAATGGGCAGGGCTCTGTGAGACTGACTCCACCCCCAAATGACCTTTTCTTTTTCCCAATATCATAATTAGGCCTATATGCCTTCCTCACTTTTTGTACAATGAATAAGATGTTAGAGAACACAAAAATGCCCATAATAACTCAAAATTGACCCCCCCCCCCCCCCCCCCCCCCAAAAAAGAAGAGATTTTTGACTTTGCACGCCTGTTGTGAGAAACTAGCCTCCTTCGTGGTGCTGGATGACTTGTACATATTTAATGATTTATCTACGGTAACGAAAACAAAAACCAACAAGCGGATCGCCGAGCGGCAGATAAGTTTCCGAGCGGGTGAATTCGGGCACATAACAGCAGCATGGCGCATCTGCGCTCCAATGACAAGAAACTGATCAATTGCCAAAAAAACTTAATAAATAATAAATGTGTCAAAAATGTGTGGTTGTAAATGACCGGTTACATATGGTCATATCGACATACTAGGCCTATATAACCGTTGTGACCTTGACCTTGACCTTTCTTGTACTACATATTTGAGATTACCTTAAGCCAATGCATCTGCACACCAAATTTGAACATTTTAAGTCCAACGATTGGAAAGACGTGGCCACAAGAAGAATTGTAGGTTGTGAAGGTCAAACTTCAAGGTCAAGGTCAGCACTGTTATTATTGTTGTATGGGATCTTTTGCGTACCGTGATGCACCACCACAGTAAATTTGAAGCGATTCCATGCAACAGTTCTTGAGACACAGCTTTGCGGCTCGAACCCCTTGATTCGCTCGCATGCGTGCATGAGCGCATACACAAATTCGTGAAAACGTGGAAAAAAAACTATTATAACAAAATATGTGCAAAAGTTCGCAAGATATTAGTGATTAAGTGCTTTGGGGTTTGAACTCCTTAATCAGCATGACATTGACCTTGAAATAAAAACTAAAGCAATCAGTTAATATCTTCTAGAACTTGCATACTAAAAGTGACTGAAACAGACTGAACGGTTTTCATGAAAACGCGGCCGGACGCACACGCACGCGCACGCACGCACGCACGCACGCACGCACGCACGCACGCACGCACGCACGCACGCACGCACGCACGGATGAAACAAAAACATTACTTCCCGAAGCTTCGCTCGGGAACTAAAAACATGGTAGAGTCTGTTGTGAAACACTGACAGCGACTTTCAAACTAGGCAGCATTTGCACTGGCTCTTAAGGCACAGCCACACTGCATACGATTCGAGTCAGTGCGATCCGATTTTGACATTTGTGAGGCAGGATTCGTGTAAGAGTTGAAAGTTTTAATTATGTTTTTCTTCTTTTGTTTCGAGGGCAAGATGTAAACAAGCCCATTGTGTGCTTATTCTTTTCCCTCAATAAACAAATGTTTCAAATGTTTCTCTTTCTCTTTTACTCTGTCTGTCTCTGTCTCTCTGTTTCTTTCTCTCTCTCTCTCTCTCTCTCTCTCTCTCTCTCTCTCTCTCTCTCTCTCTCTCTCTCTCTCTCTCTCTCTCTCTCTCTCTCTCTCTCTCTCTCTCTCTCTCTCTCTCTCTCTCTCTCTCTCTCTCTCTCTCTCTCTCTCTCTCTCTCTCTCTCTCTCTCTCTCTCTCTCTCTCTCTCTCTCTCTCTCTCTCTCTCTCTCTCTCTCTCTCTCTCTCTCTCTCTCTCTCTCTCTCTCTCTCTCTCTCTCTCTCTCTCTCTCTCTCTCTCTCTCTCTCTCTCTCTCTCTCTCTCTCTCTCTCTCTCTCTCTCTCTCTCTCTCTCTCTCTCTCTCTCTCTCTCTCTCTCTCTCTCTCTCTCTCTCTCTCTCTCTCTCTCTCTCTCTCTCTCTCTCTCTCTCTTTCTCTCTCTCGGGGCAAATATTAGGGAATGTTTTAATTAAGTCTTTACCGTTAAACCTAAGCCACCGTTTTGAATAGAAAGATTGACAATGGATTTACCATTTATAATCTTATTTTTGCTATTACCGGGAAAATAAAATCGAAACTGCAACAAGGAAAGGATCTGTAGGATTAGAAGCCACGTTAGGTGAATTGCGCTACATTTATAACCTTTCCAAGGAAATTAAATCGCAATTTTCGATTTCTCCCGACAAGACTTAGTCAACAACTGAAGATGATTAATATTAATCCATTTTTTGTTTAATTAAAGAAATTACACTATTATGTTTGACTTGTATCTCATGTATTTTTTGTTAGCGCGAGCGCGCGCGTGTGTGTGTGTGTGTGTGTGTGTGTGTGTGTGTGTGTGTGTGTGTGTGTGTGTGTGTGTGTGTGTGTGTGTGTGTGTGTGTGTGTGTGTGTGTGTGTGTGCGTGTTTGTGTGCGCGTCTACACCCGCGCGCTAAAAGACTCCAGGGATCATCCCAACAGCCGAAGCACTTGAACACTATGGTACACATTATGCATCAGCTAAGGATGAGAACATTACGTGTGTGACCGTTTTTTATTACCCCGAAACGTGGGCAGCCACACTCCGTCTTCGGGGGAGTCTGCCTGTGATTTCGGAGGGTTGGTGCTTCCACTGTCTGTCTGTCTGTCTGTCTGTCTGTTTTAACAAGATTTTGTTAATAATTACACAATACAAGAGCAGCAACATACACTTGAGTTCGCGTAACGCCTGCTACAAACACAGTGCTCATAAATAAAAGAAAAACAAACACCCGAAGGTGCTGATGGGACTCAGAGACGTACCGGCCACCACGCCTGCCCTATCAACACGAGAGCAGCCTTGCTTCGGCCTTGGAAGTCCGTGTTGTGTTACTGGGGATCAGGCACACACGGGACGATCCACTCCCGGCTTGGTGACCATCGGATACGATGCAGAGGAGTCCTCGCGAAAGTGCCCCCACGGGTGTAGCAGCCCGTTTTTCATGACTGCAGAGCCCACCGGCAAAAGACACCCCACTCAGAAACCCAGAACGCATCCAACAGCCCCCACCAAGGACAGGCGAGGCCAGTGCATCTCCAGTCAAAGCCACAGGCTCTCGCCTTACCGACATAATATAATGCCTCAGAAGAGAGTCCCAGACCAGTGCATCTCCAGACAAAGCCACAGACTCTCGCCTTACGGACATAATACAATGCCTCAGAAGAGAGTCCCAGACCAGTACATCTCCAGACAAAGCCACAGGCTCTCGCCTTACGGACATAATATAATGCCTCAGAAGAAAGTCCCAGACCAGTACATCTCCAGACAAAGCCACAGACTCTCGCCTTACGGACATAATATAATGCCTCAGAAGAGAGTCCCAGACCAGTACATCTCCAGACAAAGCCACAGACTCTTGCCTTACGGACATAATACAATGCCTCAGAAGAAAGTCCCAGGCCAGTACATCTCCAGACAAAGCCACAGACTCTCGCCTTACGGACATAATACAATGCCTCAGAAGAGAGTCCCAGACCAGTACATCTCCAGACAAAGCCACAGACTCTCGCCTTACGGACATAATACAATGCCTCAGAAGAAAGTCCCAGGCCAGTGCATCTCCAGACAAAGCCACAGACTCTCGCCTTACGGACATAATATAATGCCTCAGAAGAAAGTCCCAGACCAGTACATCTCCAGACAAAGCCACAGACTCTCGCCTTACGGACATAATATAATGCCTCAGAAGAGAGTCCCAGACCAGTACACCTCCAGACAAAGCCACAGACTCTCGCCTTACGGACATAATATAATGCCTCAGAAGAAAGTCCCAGAATGCGTTGTGATCTTATTTCTTAGGTCTTTCCCTAGAGTCACCCCAAGAGGGCAAAAATACAACTCTCAACTAGGTGAAGACGGGGTAAAAAGCCCATGGGTGGGTAAGAAGCCCATGCCAATTATCTCATGAAATAAAGAACCTTTCAGTCACATTTTGCCCATGAGACGAGTGTTAATGTTTAGCATTCGTCTCATGGGCAAATTTGATTGAAATTTTCTTTATTTCATGAGATAATTAGCATGGGCTTCTTACCCGCCCATGGGCTTTTTACCCAGTCTTCCTCTACAATTAAAAGTTGTGTGCTCTGTTTGCCTATCTCTCTGTTTCTCTCAATCTCTTTCTGTCTTTCTCTCTCCCATCCTCTCTCTCTCTCTGTCTCTCTCTGTCTCTCTTTGTCTCTCTCCCCCTCTCTCTCCCCGTCTCTCTCTACCCCCCTCCCCCCCCCCCCCCCCCTCTCTCTCTCTCTCTCTCTCTCTCTCTCTCTCTCTCTCTCTCTCTCTCTCTCTCTCTCTCTCTCTCTCTCTTCTCTCTCTCTCTCTCTCTCTCTCTCTCTCTCTCTCTCTCTCTCTCTCTCTCTCTCTCTCTCTCTCTCTCTCTCTCTCTCTCTCTCTCTCTCTCTCTCTCTCTCTCTCTCTCTCTCTCTCTCTCTCTCTCTCTCTCTCTCTCTCTCTCTCTCTCTCTCTCTCTCTCTCTCTCTCTCTCTCTCTCTCTCTCTCTCTCTCTCTCTCTCTCTCTCTCTCTCTCTCTCTCTCTCTCTCTCTCTCTCTCTCTCTCTCTCTCTCTCTCTCTCTCTCTCTCTCTCTCTCTCTCTCTCTCTCTCTCTCTCTCTCTCTCTCTCTCTCTCTCTCTCTCTCTCCCCCCTCCCTCTCTCCCCTCTCTCTGTCTCTCTCTCTCTCTCTCCGTCTTTTTCTGTCTTTCTCTCTCCGTCTCTCTCTGTCTCTCTCTCCCTCTCTCTCTCCCTCTCTCTCTCTCTCTCTCCCCCCCCCCTCTCTCTCTCTCTCTCCCCTCTCTCTCTCCCCCCCCCCCTCTCTCTCTCTCTCTGTCTCTCTGTCTCTGTCTTTTCTTTTCTGTCTCTCTCTCTCTCTCCGTCTCTCTCTGTCTCTCTCCCCCTCTCTCTCCCTCTCTCTCTCCCACCCCCCCCTCTCTCTCTCTCTCTCCCATCCCCCCCTCTCTCTCTCTCTCTTGTGGGCGGGTTAAGGGCAGAAAAGTGGGACAAGGATTTCGGGGGGGGGGGGGGACAAACAGACAGGGGGAAGACAGACAGACATGCAGACAGACAGATAAACAGACAGGCATGGTAAGTCTGCTCGGAATATATTCCAACGATACAAAGATCCCTAAGACGAGGAGACTGAGATGGAATGAAGATCGTGACGGATTAAACTCAATTACGCTGGAGGCTCTCTCTCTCTCTCTCTCTCTCTCTCTCTCTCTCTCTCTCTCTCTCTCTCTCTCTCTCTCTCTCTCTCTCTCTCTCTCTCTCTCTCTCTCTCTCTCTCTCTCTCTCTCTCTCTCTCTCTCTCTCTCTCAGAGCACAGATGCATCATTCTGCCGTTATGCGCCTAACTAAGAAATAGTTTGGCCCAGCAAGTCCGACTTCGGCTGGAGAAAATCTTTTTGAAAGTGGTTCTTGAAAAAAGGCAGGAGAATGGACCGGTAAGGCAGAAAGATAGTAGATGACAGTAAGCAAAGGGAAAAGGCAGAGTCAAAGACAGTGAAATCCTACTAGTTATGTTCACTATATTAATGTAGACCTTCAAAAATCATCCAAAATGAGGTCTTATAAGGGAGGTAATTTTAATACTTACAAAGAAGGGCAATGTCTCAGAGAAGTAGGTCTTATGTGGGAGGGAGTCTTATAATGGGAGGTCTTATAAGGGAGGTTCCACTGTATGTGACAATTAAAATTATTAATTATTGTCAATTAAAATGTTATGTTATGTTAAATACGTTAGTGTTTGGGTTATTTCTAGTTAAGTTTTTAAAGCTGACAGTTTCGCCGATGATTGAGAATGTCTCTGTCTCTCTGAGGGTTATTTATCATTTCCTGCATTCATATTTGGTACTTTATAGTCACAGAGGCGTCTCTGTGAAATTCGGGTTGCTCCCACCGGAGAGAGCATCGCAGCCAGAGGGGCGCCACCCTCTTTTTAAAATTTTAATTACATGTGATTTTTTGTGTGATGAGGAAGGAAGGGTGTGTGTGTGTAAAATTTGACCAAAACTAATGACAACTTATTCGTTGCCACTGGGTTTAACGTGTGCTAAGTGCATGGGCACATGGGACCTCGGTTTATCGTCTCATCCAAAAGACTCTACTTTCAGACCGTAAGGCTTAGTGCTGAGTGAGGGGAAAAATCCCGTGTACCCAGGTTCGAACTCAGGTTTATTGTATACGAGGCAAACGCGTTACCTCTGTGCCTCTCTACACCCTTGTCTGTTCAATGTATTGGTGGTATATTTGATCAACAGTTATTTCATTAGTTGGTTAACTTATGTTATATTTGGCAATTAATGTGGATGTAAAGTAACAATCTCATTATTATTAATGTACGTTTTAAGGAAAACTATTTCTTTTACTTTGTTGTGATGTGTTCGGCAAATGAAATGAATGTAAAAGTTGCAATGTTATTCAAAGTATTAATTGATATTATTGTTAACAAAAGTGGATTCATTGGTTAGTTATGTTAATATGGTTAGCAATGGATAAGGATATGAAGTTACAACATTGTTTTAAAAAATTGGATGCTCTTTTCACTACAGTTAGTTGACTGCGTTTGGTAGTTGACCTGGATTTAATGTTACAACATTGTTAAACGTTCTTCGTAGCATTTTCTACAACATTTAGTTGACTGCCTTTGGTAGTTAGTTGACCTGGATTTAATGTTACAACATTGTTAAACGTTCTTCGTAGCATTTTCTACAACATTTATTTGGCTGTGTTTGGTGGTTGACCTGGATTTAACGTTACAACATTGTTAAACGTTCTTCGTAGCATTTTCTACAACATTTATTTGGCTGTGTTTGGTGGTTGACCTGGATTTAACGTTACAACATTGTTAAACGTTCTTCGTAGCATTTTCTACAACATTTATTTGGCTGTGTTTGGTGGTTGACCTGGATTTAACGTTACAACATTGTTAAACGTTCTTCGTAGCATTTTCTACAACATTTATTTGGCTGTGTTTGGTGGTTGACCTGGATTTAACGTTACAACATTGTTAAACGTTCTTCGTAGCATTTTCTACAACATTTATTTGGCTGTGTTTGGTGGTTGACCTGGATTTAACGTTACAACATTGTTAAACGTTCTTCGTAGCATTTTCTACAACATTTATTTGGCTGTGTTTGGTGGTTGACCTGGATTTAACGTTACAACATTGTTAAACGTTCTTCGTAGCATTTTCTACAACATTTATTTGGCTGTGTTTGGTGGTTGACCTGGATTTAACGTTACAACATTGTTAAACGTTCTTCGTAGCATTTTCTACAACATTTATTTGGCTGTGTTTGGTGGTTGACCTGGATTTAACGTTACAACATTGTTAAACGTTCTTCGTAGCATTTTCTACAACATTTATTTGGCTGTGTTTGGTGGTTGACCTGGATTTAACATTGTAAACGTTCTTCCATTTTCAACATTTATTTAGAGTAGAGTGGTTCAACACATTTCCAGCACTGTGTGAACCACTTATGTGCTATAGCATTTGCAATGTTTCCCGGAGGTGTTGCAGTATGTTATGAATTGTACTGTATGTTTTGTTGTGTTATGTGGTGTTGTTGTGTTGGTAAGGTTACATTGATGAGTGTTTTTGTAATAAGTGGTCGAACTTTACGCGGTGACAGTCCTGAGACCATAGCTGTTGACAGGACTAAAATGGAAAAAAAAACAAAAAACAAACAACACATTTTTAAAAAAAAACACGTTACAACATTATTAAAAGTTACTACTAGCATTTTTGAACAACGTTTATTTGGCTGTGTTTGGTAGTTGATCTGGATTTAAAGTTACAACACATTGTTACAATTTATTGATATTATTTTTAACAAGGGTTATTTGGTTGTGTTGACAGTTGACATAGATGTACAGTTGCAGTCTCAGTTCTGTGGTAAGAATGATTATTTCAACACATTGAACGTGGCGCTATATAATGTGTGAACCACAGCCATAACCAGGGGGCGGATTGTGCCCCACAAAGGGGGGTTTCCCGCAGATTTTTTTCCCTGCAGTTTATGGTTATGAGAAGTTTGAAAGTTAATGGTGAACGAAACAGGTGTGTGTGTTGTGTTATGTGTGTGTGTGTGTGTGTGTGTGTGTGTGTGTGTGTGTGTGTGTGTGTGTGTGTGTGTTGTGTGTGTGTGTGTGTGTGTGTGTGTGTGTGTGTGTGTGTGTGTGTGTGTGTGTGTGTGTGTGTGTGTGCGTGTGTGCGTGCACACAGAAAACGCATTTTCTACAACTGCTTTGTGTGTGTGTGTGTGTGCGTGTGTGTGTGTGTGTGTGTGTGTGTGTGTGTGTGTGTGTGTGTGTGTGTGTGTGTTGTGTGTGTGTGTGTGTGTGTGTGTGTGTGTGTGTGTGCTGTGATGTGTGTGTGTGTGTGTGTGTGTGTGTGTGTGTGTGTGTGTGTGCTGTGTGTGTAAGTGTGTGTGTGTGTGTGTGTGTGTGTGTGTGTGTGTGTGTGTGTGTGTGTGTGTGTGTGTGTGTGTGTGTGTGTGTGTAAGTGTGTGTGTGTGTGTGTGTGTGTGTGAGTGTGTGTGTGTGTGTGTGTGAGAAGACCCAGCTTTGAGAGAGAAACTAACCAGCCAACGTGGGGGGGTCCGTGCAACCGAACACGAACCCCCCCATAATCTGCCTCTGATCATGTATGTGTTTGTGCCAGTCTGCCGTGTCCGACTATGACTTCTGTAGAGCACAGGAGGCAGCTGCTGCACCAATTGTCTTTATAGTGTGTATGCCTTGCCCAGGATACCTGCCCACTTTTTGCCAAAAGGACTGTAGGTCAGTTAGTGAGAGTCCCTCAAAGGCTAACCAGCCCTCTGTCTAGGTTGAAGCGCTAAGATCATAGCAGTAACACACACAGAAAACCCAGCTTTGTGAGTTATTTCTATACCAGCCCACTATCTAGGTTGAAGCGCTAAGATCATAGCAGTAACACACACAGAAAACCCAGCTTTGTGAGTTATTTCTATACCAGCCCACTATCTAGGTTGAAGCGCTAAGATCATAGCAGTAACACACACAGAAAACCCAGCTTTGTGAGTTATTTCTATACCAGCCCTCTGTCTAGGTTGAAGCGCTAAGATCATAGCAGTAACACACACAGAAAACCCAGCTTTGTGATCTATTTATTTGTTGAATGAAGTTGGAAATGAAATGTGCGTTATAAGTGTTACCTTTGTTCATTGTTCCTATACACCGGGGAATTCTTCCTTTAATACGTAGTTACTGTCCCCGTTGTGGCCCCTTACTCAAATGGCTTTTATCATTGGCTGACATTAGTCTGTAGTAGGGGCCAACAGTAACATGAGAGCTGTACAATAGATGATTTTCTACAGTAATGGAAAATCACGGTACAGTTTAGTCTCTTGTGGAAGACTATGACTCTCGAACGAGGGGGCCCTTGCACCGGCTCTGGTGCTGCAGCCAAAGGCATGGGCTGGCCATTGGGGACCTTCCTCAACGCCATACATACTGTCCACGTTGCGGCCGTTTAACTGTTCTGTTATTTATTGAAACCACTTGTGTTAGTGGTTGCATTCCAAAGATTATAAATTCAATAAAGAATTGAGTCTTCTCACGTCATGTTTAATAGCGTGTGTGCACATGTATATCTGCGTGTGTCTGTTTGCGTCTCTCTCTCTCTCTCTCTCTCTCTCTCTCTCTCTCTCTCTCTCTCTCTCTCTCTCTCTCTCTCTCTCTCTCTCTCTCTCTCTCTGTCTCTCTCTCTCTCTCTCTCTCTCTCTCTCTGTCTCTCTCTCTCTCTGATTTCGTCTCGTGTGTCTCCCTCATGGATGAAGACATGCTTTTTCATCTTTTAAAATCTCTGTCTCCTTTTTCATTGTGTCCTGTATCTCTGTGTGTCCCCATCTCTGTGTGTCCCCATCTCTGTGTGCCCCCATCCCCATGGATGTCCCATCGGTTATGTACATCTGTGTCCCCATCTCTGTGTGTGTCCCCATCTTTGTGTTCCCAATTTCGTCTCTATGTCTCCCTGTCTCTACATGTCCCAAGCTTATATCTCTCTATCTTTTTGTTTATCCTAATCCTAAACCTACCCCTATCCCTAACTCTAACCTTAACCCCTGACCCTACCTCTATCCCTAACCATTACCCTAATTTGCGGGGACAATTAAAGACGGGGACATATAGAGACGGGGACACATAGACACTGTGCCTACTTTGGTTTAAATCAGTCCGTTATCTTTGAAATAATCAGTATCTTTGCAATATTCAAAATTGATTCACTGGGATTGCGTTCATATGGCTCGCGATTCTGTGAAGCTGTCTCGACGTGCCGTAACGACAAGTCCTAAGTAACATCTGTGACAAGTTTCGTTTTGATCGGTTCAGTGGTTTAGGTGCTATGAACTGGAACCCGGTTGGTCACATATGGACGTATACACACACACAGACAGAGAAACGCACAGTCCCCGTTCCCATCTTTGGTTAAACCACAACTTTCTTCAGGTAAATCCACTGTGGTTTAAAGAAAAAGTAAAAAGATGTCTGAAAGACAGCTTCTTACAAACCTGCTATACACATATTGATAATGACGAATTATACACGAACTATAGAATGTTTAAACCATCCTTTGGTACCGATCCATACTACCTTGCTTTACCACACAATAACGTAATAACTCTAATGAAACTTAACGTAATAACTCTAATGAAATTTAGAAGAAACGAAACGTTTGTCTTGTTTAGGGACCTAACTACTACCCGTCCCAGTGGTCATTTATATTCTCAAGTACCCGTGAATAAACTACGCTATGTTGATACACCTAGACGCGAAAGGATTTGCGAAAAATGTGACTCGCGTGATATAGCAGATGAATTTCATTATTAATTTTTGTTTGTTTGTCCCTTCCTTGAGGTTGAAAGAAGGCGATATCTTTCTCGATATTATTTTGTTCGGCCAAACGCGTACAAATTCCATACTTTGTTTGGTTAAAAAAAATAGGAAGCTCTTAACAAGACTTAAACAATTTGTTGTAATCATAAACGGCTCTCTCCGGTAATGCGTATGTGCAAAAATCATGCCATTCCACTGTGCATAATATATTTTGACATGTCTTATAGGGGAAGACGGGGTAAAAAGCGCATGGGCGGGTAAGAAGCCCACCCCAATTATCTCATGAAATAAAGAAAATTTCAGTCAAATTTGCCCATGAGACGAATGCTAGACATTAACGCTCGTCTCATGGGCAAAATGAGACTGAAATTTTCTTTATTTCATGAGATAATTGGGGTGGGCTTCTTACCCGCCCATGCGCTTTTTACCCCGTCTTCCCCTATTTGTTTCAAGTTTCAATTGTTTGCTTTTCTAAAAACGTTATGGACATCACTCTATTTTGAAGTTTGAATGTTTTCTTGTGTGTGCGCTTTGTTTTATATTTCTGTGCCCCAAGTGGGTGTGAAATAAATTCTTTGCCTTGCCTTGCCTTGCCCATTCTAATGTACTCCCGTTCTTACACAACTGGGAGTACACCAGTGAGTTCTTCTGTCCTGGTCGCCGTATTTCTTACAGTTCTTGGCTTTGCCCTTCCTTTTACTGTACATGCATAATCCCTCCCTTTAACCACTATAAGTATGTACGTAAACGCAAACGCGTGCTTGGTAACGTGCGATTGTATGCGCTCCCCCATGCGCGCGCGTGCACGCACACGCACACGCACACACGCACGCACGCACGCACGCACGCACACGCACGCACACACACACACACACACACACACACACACACACACACCACTTACAGACACATCTACTCATAACTCAACCACACCAAAAATGCACCGCAATATAATTTTGTCTGAACCACTTTTAGTGGAAGGACGTTAAACTGATGAACAACACACACACACACACACACACACACACACACACACACACACACACACACACACACACACACACACACACACACACACACACACACACACACACACACACACACACATACACCTTGTGACACAACTCTCTCACAACCTTTTCCGCACCACACTGGTTTATTTTTGCAGATTTTGTACTTTATTTGTTGTCGCTTCTTGACCTCACAAACTCTGAAGATTAATGTTTAACATCCTCCTTTACGTTAGACGAACATGTGACTCACAAACTCTTTGCATTGTGATATTATTACACGCACACCCTGCTTACTATAAAGGGCCTTACTTAGTAGCCATCAACCAACACTGTGTAGCGACCCTATATTGGCAAAAAATACACGAAACTTTGACACAACATGCTCGTTTTAAGAAAAACAACATGTATTTTGTAAATTTGTCGCGCTTCTTTATGTTCTTGTTTGTGTCCATACGACAGAGAGAGAGAGATAGATTGCACAGCGCGTACAGAGAGAGAAAGAGAGGTTTATGAGACAGACTTTACTCCATACAGACACTGATCCCGACTTTAGAGCAGTGTTAAGATGAGACACGTCAACATGCAGAACTATAGACAGTAACGTGTGCATGACACAGACAGACACACAGGCGTGCGTACGTGAGATGAGAGCACACGTACGCGTGTCCGCATCACACTGTGTGTTATTTTTGCAGATTTTGTTCTTTATTTGTTGTCGATAGACCTCACAAACTCTTTGCATTGTGATGTTCTTATTATCAATGCAACCCTGACCATAAAGAGAGACCCACAGAGAGACAGACATGCAGATGTGAGAGAAATTAACAGATAACACAAAATTTACAGCCATTACTGAAATTTGTTTAAACCTAAAACAACATATAGATGTTGTCGCTTGCTATTTCTGTTCTTGTACATTGTGTCATCATAGAGAGATCCAATTAGATAGAGAGAGAGAGAGAGAGAGAGAGAGAGAGAGAGAGAGCGAGAGAGAGAGAGAGAGAGAGAGAGAGGTATGCTAGATAAAGAGAAGGAGGGGAAGAGAGATAAGGGGGATAAAAGGGAGAGAGAGAGAGAGACAGACAGGCAGAGAGGGACACAGAGAGAGAGACAGACAAGGACAGAGACAGATAATTTGATTTCACTTAAATCTAGAAATCTTGATTTTTACAGCCCTTAAAATATTCTTTTCTTTTAGTTTAGTTTTTCCCCCCAAGGACTACCCCCCGACCCTACCCTATCCTTGCATTCCCCCATTTCTCTCTTGAAAAGGGGGGAGGGAGTACACTTTGTAAATCCGCCTGTTTTATTCATTTTCAGATCATTGATAGAATGTCTGTTTCATATGATGTTTTCTTTTCAAACAGCCTTGAGAAGTGTGGAAACTTGAAGAAACATAATTTCAAAATAGACCCGAAAGAGAGGGGGAGGAAGATGGTGAGGTTAGCGTTCTATTAGCATAAGCTGGGTTGTTTTTTAAAGCACCTTAAAAGCAACATTCCTTCCTTAAATATAAAAGAGTCAAGAAAATCCTTCCTTCAATGTAAAAGAGTCAAGAA